>ML795850.1:7663-58801 GCA_009831015.1 Picea engelmannii
CCTGCCAGTTGTGACCTTTCACACGTGCCAGTCTTGTATAAATAAGAGGCTAGCGCCTCACTTCAAACACACAACTCACTTGCTCATTCTCTTATGAGGCAAGCTGCAATTACCAGTTGGAGAGAGGGAGAAGAGTGGCACATTTCTTGAGGAGGAATATCTGTATTGGTTTGAGTTATCTCTTGAACATTGTTTAAGCTATTTATGATAAGGAAGTTTTGTTGGGTTTTCTTCCCCTAGAGGGTTTCCCGGGATAAATGTTGTGTCTCTTGTGAATGTGTATTTCTCAGTGATCTTGTTATTATGATGCTCTTAACTATTGAAATGCAAAGAACTATAATAATGGCATAAACATTAACATATAACAACCCTAATGAATTAATTATCATGATTAAATATTTGTTTAATAAATATTAGTTGAATAAATATTAGTTTAATAAATTATTAATTTTGATTTTTTTAAGACTTATTTTATAATTTAATTGTATTGGTGATGGACCCATTAATGGGGGGATAAGGTGGTTGAGGCTTAATGGGGGGGTAAGGTGGTTGAGGTTTAATGGGGGGATGAGGCGGTAGGAAGGGAGGAGAAGGGGATAAGGCAAGGGAGAGGACTCAGGAAAGGGAGCTTTTTGGGTGGAGTAACATTTTTTCATATTAGGGAAGGTGAGAAAAAAAATTGGAGGGGGAAGGAGAAGGGAGGATGATTGTTTTGTGCTTACAGACTTGAGGACTTTCATAGGGGGCACCTATTGCTGGGAATCTTGGGCTTGGGGGCCAGGAAACCATAAGGAATCTTGGGGCTAGGGAGTCAGATAGGCTGTTCCTAGCTAGCTAGGAGGTTAATCAGTTTGGGCAAAGCTTCAGTTTGAGCAGAGCTTCAGGCAGAGTTTCAAAACAACATCAGTTTGAGATAGATATGTTTTATTATCATCATTATTATGTTGTTGTTCATTAATTATATATTGTTCATAATAATTATGCTGAATATGTTGTTTATTATCATGCTGCTCATTTTTAATTCTATTGAACATTGTTATTATGCTGAATAATGAACTGTAAATAAATTATGATAGCATTTCTATATTTAAATTTATGTTTTATAAGGCTCTGTTTGGACACACCTTACAAGGGTACCCTTTAGAGATCTAGTGACACAACAATTTATGTGCAATCCATTTTATAAATATATATGTCCGGCGTAAACAAGTACCTACAACAACCTTATGAGAATTTCCTTTTAGAATGACAACAATCCATATTGACTATGAAAAGATCTCAGGAGAAGAAAAAGGTGAAGAATACAACAGACATTTCAATGGCCGCAAAATTCTACATTGTAATACAAAAGAAAGAAATCTCTACTATACATACCAAGCGAGGGTTGACTTCGGTAAAAGGTTTCCACGATATTGTTTTTCCTTGGCATAACATGTGTACTAAAACAAGTTCAGAATCAAAGTAAATATAGTGAAAGCAGCTCCGATAGCAAGTACCCCCTTTCACAGAGTCTCACAAAACAAGTCACACATTCCTCGCAAAATCGCCCACCAAGTACTTGATCTTTGACAACCTCTCCTCTTATATATCCAACACTTCGTTCATCTTTCCAATATTGATTCTGTGGTGCCTCCCCACAATGGGGAGAGGAATATTTCAAACAAATTGCTATCAACAGGGGGTAAGAACAAGTGTCCTTCCACCTCACACCAGTCCTCAACCAGGGATTTCTCCGCCAGCGTGTTTCCCAGGAGATCAATGCCCTGCCCCTTGTACTTCTTAGCCAAATACTTGACGATGGCTCTGGAATCTCTTAATCATGACCAAGGAAAAACATTTGTCTATGAGATCTCCCTGTGCAGATGAAATACAAAAATAAAGGAAGCGTAAACTTCGATGATGTGGGTGGGTGGGTGGTGAATTACTAAATAAGGTGAGATCCCCATCTTGGATAGTGTGTACTAACCCAAATGGTTGCATCACAACAAGAAAACAATATAAGAAAATGTTTATAGTGAACAAAATATTTGATATGTTTCTTAAAATAAAAAAGAATACATGAAAATGAGTAAGACCTTTTCTTACACTGAGAGCTAGATCGATCCCAAGCTATTCCATTCTTGAGAGGGTTTCCCTAGTTGGCATTATTAAAGTCTTAGATCTCAGAAGTTTATCTTTAACCAACGATTTGCACGTCAACGGATCAAAGAAGGAAAGTATGAAGTGCTCATTCTCAACTGACTCTCAGTTCTATCTCTAGAAAGGAGAAATAACATTATATATGATGCCCAGATATTTGCATTCAATATTCCACAGATGGAGTCGATTGACTTCGTCCCTTGTCTCCCATCAACAGATCGAGGTTAATTTATTTAATAGAAAATCTCGACATTGAGGGTGTTCGAACATGAAGTCTTGACTAGCCAGGAGAAGATAAGGGCGGTAGGAAAATAATGCCATGCCTCTATCCCTTCACAGGATGTGCGATATAGGTTGATGTGGTAGAGATGGATCTCAACTTCCTAGTTTGGAAGAGAAAGTAGTAGGCTTCTCTCAAGAGGAGAAGTCTAATGCTGGTGCCTTTCCCATAGGGTCAATAGTTCGAGTTCTTTTTAACGGCAGTGTATGGCAACAATTTGGGTGCAGAAAGAAGAGATTGTTGGAGTAGTCTGTATATAGTGTTGGGTTATTTAAACTCTAATAGATTCGAAAGAGACAAGCTGTGTGGTTAGTGGGGTCAGAGGGAAGCACGATAGCAGAGCGAATAAGACACTTTGATCAAGCTGTGGAGGTCACCTATTATGAGACTTGGAAACAAGGGTTTGTCTTTATTCAATAAGATTTGGTTCATGGTAATAACTGATGAATGGAAAATGATTGACTTTGAAGTTGAAATTTGAATGATGAATCTCATCTGAAAATAAATATAAATCATTGCTAGTTTACATAAATTTCAGTGATGTTTTTTAATATTATTTTTTCATATATTAAAATCATATATTGATACCCTCGATGTACCCTCATCCTGTGTTTCAAAAGTGTTGCACCTGTACCCGCACCCATACTCATACCCTAAGAAATAACTACAACATTTTGATCATGGAACCTGAACCAACCAAAACTGAAAACTTCTTCAAAAGTAAATAGAATAAAAAGACACTCCAAAAGGTAACCTCATTTGCGACATACAAAATTAGACTTACCTTATAACTAAGTGTTATTATTGTTCCATTAATGTTTAATTTGTTCTAGTGGCATGTCATGCTTTTGTGGTTTACAAGTGTGCAAGGAAGTTCTTTAATGCAAAGGATGGTGGGTTTGTTAGGAGAATGAATGATTTCATGGTTTTAATATGTCTCTCCAAAGGGAAGGATTTCTTAGCTTTGAAGCATATTCACAAGGAAGTCTTTTATAGTAGGATTTTATAGTTCTCAAGCATATTTATAAAAGGTGTCTTTTATATTAGACGATGCATTTTATATTAGATGGGGCTCCAATGGAGTGTTTATTGCTTATTGAGCCAAGGATGGGGGATTACTTAGTAGAAGGAATAGTTTTATAGTTCTAACATATTTTTCCAAAAATATGTTACCCATATGGGAGAATTACATTGATATATGACTTTCGGCCCATTGTGCATACATAACCCATATTGTAGGCTCCTCCTCTATGCGACTTGGGCTATGCTTTGTCTTGGTGATGAGATATGGTATGGTACGTTAGCTTGTGGCTTGATGATATATATTGCATAGTCTAAAATAGTGAAGGGGATCTGTGAAAGCGAGGATGCTTATTTACCTCAAGAGCCTTGTTGAATATTTTTTAAATAAAATAGTGAAGGGGATCTGTGAAGGCGAGGATGCTTATTTACTTCAAGAGCCTTGTTGAAGATAAAGAGCCCTATATTTTCAACGATGCTGGTAATTGAGGCATTATTGATGGCGTCGCTCAAGATGGGGAGATCCCCATTTTCAGAAGACTCGGTCCTCTCAGTCCTCAAAGGAGGAGAAATAAAGCTAAACTACTAGTGACTGTGCAAAATCTAGATCCAATGGCATTAGTTACATGTTGCAGATAGAAGAAGATGAAAAACTTCTTGAAGTGATACGTTTTGAAGGTCAAGTTCTCTAACAAGTTCATCACAACCCAAGTATTTCACACTCCCACCGCCACGGTCATTTGATCTGCCTGCTTGCAGGAGCAGGTCTTCCGCACATCAATGGAGTCCACTCGTAATGTGTCCGCAGCCAATCAGATCGGAAAGATATTGGGGCAACGCCTCCTATTCAGGGATATCCCCGCAGTCTCTTTCTTCATGGAAAAGACCAGAAATACCACGGCAAGATCAAGGCCCTCATTGATGGCTTGAGAGAATCTGGTGTTCAGACTCATCTGAATACGAAGGAATGAAATTTGAAATCTGTATGTTTCTCATAAGATTACTCCATGTTTATAACATTAGAAATCTCATCGTTGATATAAGTGAGGAAATTAATGTAAAGCAAACATATATATAACTTACTTGGCTTTATAAGAACCTGAGGAAGCCAAATCCTCATCCGTGTAGGCATAAAAATTCAACTCATAAGCATTCAAACCTTATAGTGTGACCAGTTTTTCCCTAACTAACAAATCCCCTTTCTCCTCCCGAGTTAGCATACCCAGTTTCCCCCGTTTCGTTTTAGCCAACAAATCCAGTCTCTTTCGAAACAAGGGATCCCGAAGTCAGAAATTACCATCAATAGCATTTACCAAAGTAGCATCTCCATTCGCATCCGAACCGTAAGCCAAACCAGAAGGTGTTCAGGCACCAAATCTTAATTAAGAAGAGTTTCCGCCAAAGACTCCGCGTCTGGAGACGTATCAAAGGAATAGACATATAGATTGATAATACCTACTCCAATAAGAAAGGAAAGCTTGAATCAGAACGTAAGGCCTAGTATTCGCGTCGGTGGCCTCATTGAAGTTGGAGTCGGTGGCCTCTTATGGAAAATGTTTATCAATAATTTTTCAATGCCTTGAATCATCTTCGCTTCTTTCCATTGTTGCTTAATTGAACAGTTGCAAGTTGGAGTCAGTGAAGAAAAGGAGACGTGGAGATAAAAGATTGGTTGTTGTTATTAACCGATGACAACTTTGGATTGGTTTTGGACAGACGACGAAGGTTTATGAGGAACCTCCCCTATAGAACACCTTCGGTGTAATAATTAAACTTTTTGAAATGAAAATGCTTACTATAATATTATAAAAATAATCATGATTAACATATTGTTTTGTAATACAAAAATAAATATAAAAATAATCATCGTTAACATATTTGTAATACAAATTCAAATTTTATGGAAAAGAGTGATGAGTACTAAAATACATATAATTTGGATGACATAATTTTCCATCATTTATCTTATTATCCTATACTATATTTTGATGTGACATTAATTTGTTTTTTATTATAAATTTGAGTATGCGATGTAATGTTTAATATATGAAAACAAATATATATTTTTGAATATAATAAAAATATTTATGTTTCTCATTACTAATTGATTGATAGAATTGAAGTGTTATTGCTCCCTTCACATCTTCTAATATGTAGATTTAATTACATAATTAATGAATTTTACCTATCACCACATGTAAATATAAAAAGTTATACTATATATTTATTATTATGCATTATTATATTTTTATTATATTTATTATCTAATATATTATTTATTATTATATTTATGTTATATTTATTATCTAATATATTATTTACATTATATTTATTATGTAATATAATAAATATTATATAAAAATATATATTATTAAATTTAAAAGGTTTATTTTCAAAAAGAAAAATCAAATATTTTTAAAATGCAATTTACATTTGGTTAACTTAACTTAATTGGAAGGAAATTTAGGTTAATCCCAAAACTATATACAACATCCACATTAAAGTAAAAATGTGGTCATAGATCCTGGCTAATAGGGCATATGACAAATCTATAAACTAAGTGTCATGGAGCAGCAAGCCTTCCTCTATTCCTTGTGAGTTTAGGTCGAATTCTTTGAATTCCAATCCCTAATTAACATATTGTTCATGCATCACAATAATCATCATCATCAATAATTATATGGTGTTAGCCATCATTTTAATTTCCAAATCTACTTGACAAACACTAAGCTGTCATACAACCCTTGTTAAGATAACATAACATTTTATTTTAACACATATCTCTCACTCTTATGTTATTTTAACAAATTTTCACATTAATTAATGGACAGTGACCGACTAATAAAGATACATGGTATTTTGTACTCCACTATAATTAATGGGTGAGTAAACTAACCAGGGCTGGAATTTCAAATTTATCTTACCTGTCAAGTGAATATTTGATGACGGTTATTTGATTTTATTACCTGTCATTTTACTTGTTATACTGATCGGTGAGTGTCAATTTTTTTTAAATTATTACATGTAAATTTCATTCTCATTATTTTTTTTATTAGTATATGTAAATTTCATTATGTGCAATATCTCTATCACTGAAAAATATACAGTGTAACAATCCTCCAGCTTATTTATTGGTTATATGGGTTAAATTTTGATAAATAATAATGAATTAATTTTGATTCATGAAATAAATAAAATTAACTAATCTTCACAAAATTACATTATAAAAACTAAAAAGTTACACAAAAATCACAACCTTTAGACAAAAATTAACTAATGTAAAAACTTTTCAGCCATAATAACCTTTCCACTCATAATAACCATAGTAGAGTATTCATATTAACAATGACCATATTAGAATATTAACATTAATGATTAAGATAACAAAAGCATCAAGTGAATGCAAAATTCTCCAAAAATAAAAAGGATTCTTACAAAGATGAGCCCTTATTTCAATCTGTGTGAGGGAGCTCACTAAAATTGATTCCAAGTCGCTCAATATTTGGGCGCGGAATGCAAATATTTAGCTCTGCAGAGTTAATAACATCTTCATTATAGGTTATACAGTTTTATATAGATTGGCTACCTTAGATAGATATTAGAATTTATGACGGGTATCATAATTAGCTAAAAGTAGATTTGACGGTTTGAAAATTGTGATGCCCGTAACTTTTGACGTGTATATTTTGAATTTACATGTCAAATACGGTTTCAAAGGGAAAAAACGTTCTACAGGACGTCAAATTCCAGGCCTGAAACTAACTAAGGAGCCATCATACCTCCTGACTTACTTTTTCCAGCAGGTTTTCCAACGACCTGCTTTTAAATGTCCAGCCAGTGAATACACATCAAAATCAACTATCAAAATCACCTTTACACGTATGTACTTTACACGTATGTACGCAAAGGACAAATGCTCTGCCGTTTACGTAAAGCAGAGACTGACGAAATGATAGTCCACAAAGACTATTGACTTTCACGGGAGTGGCACTTAGTACGTTTTCTACTTTTATGAGTAAATGTGTTATCAAATGAAGAAAGCGCGTGAGATCTGTACCCTAATTCCATGGCCTACAACTAGATGGTACCCGTTCTCCAATTTTATGAATAAATTTCTTATCACAACGAAAAAACCGCGTAAAATGTGTACTGGGCTACTATAGGATTAGATGGTCATGCATTATTGCAAACGACAAAATGATGCCCGTGTTTTCAACGATTGAACCCCACATAGTGTCGAACCGGTAGAAGCATAGATTCCGTGTTTGTCATTGTCACCACTCTGTTCTCCACTTATATATTACTTTTTAATAGATATATTTCGATAACCGTTGCAACTTGCAAACCCACCAATATATTTTATGTTGATATGAGTTTGTTTCCTCCTATTTTCGATTTAAAATGCCTTTTTATATAAAATTGTTTCCTCTTCTGTATTTTATATATAAACAATATATTTTATTTTATATATAAACTCTGTATTGAGTTTGTTTCCTCCTGTTTTCGCTTTAAAATACTTTTTTATATAAAATTGTTTCCTCCTCTTTATTTTATATATAAAGGTTTATATTTGATCAAATAACAATCTTTACAAAATGGTATTATATATATAAAGGTTTATATTTGATCAAATAACAATCTTTACAAAATGGTATTATATATATAAAGGTTTATATTTCACCATCCTCCTTTGTATTTTATATATAAAGGTTTATATTTGACCACAAATTTTAGAAAAGGTAATTATATATTTATGAAATTATTTTGCGTATAAATAAATAATTTTATTTAAATTTTAAATTAGTTTATTTGTTAATGTAAAATCAATGATAAGAGATAAATGATGACCAGGTTGGGATTTCCATTACATCCCCTAAATAAAAGTGTTCTTGTGAATGTGTGGGTCTAAAAGGTCTTGCCCCATAATTGTATTATTGATTGAATGACTTATAAGTGGTATGTTTACATATTATTTTTTTTAAGATTTTTCTTAATTTTATTGGTTAGAATTCAATAATTTTATTTAAATTTTAAATTAGTTTATTTGTTAATGTAAAATCAATGATAAGAGATAAATGATGACCAGGTTGGGATTTCCATTACATCCCCTAAATAAAAGTGTTCTTGTGAATGTGTGGGTCTAAAAGGTCTTGCCCCATAATTGTATTATTGATTGAATGACTTATAAGTGGTATGTTTACATATTATTTTTTTTAAGATTTTTCTTAATTTTATTTGTTAGAATTCATAACCAATGAATGTTTTTAACACTTGTTTTAGTGATCTATGTTATGGATTTAGGAACCAACTTTACAAATTGATATTAATTATGATGCACTTAGGTGGTGTCAAGCTAAGCATTAAGCATTTTTAGTATTATATGCTTCAAGTCACGTAATGTAATGGGAATGACAACTTTTTGATATAAGTTTTCATAGTCAAAATGGTTTATTTGTGGGGATTTTAATGTGGTGAGTTTTAGGAAGACCTTCTCTCCCTACACTACAATACAAGCTTATGCTGTCCTTATTTGTATCTTCTTCCATGAAAATTAAAAAATGGAATGCATGTCCTTTTTTTCATCCACTTTTGTATCTTTCTATATCCATTTTTGCATCCACTTTTGTATCCTTCTACATCCATTTTTGCATCTCTTTTTAATGTTTAACATCTTCATTTTATCCATTATTGCATTCTTGTGCATCCATTTTAGCATCATTTTTCATCTTTTATGTCTATTTTTGCACCCAATAGGTTCGTAAATAATGCGTCATATGTTCAAATCATGGTATACTAATACAATGCAAATGGGACCAACAACCTTGGAAATGGGATGTACGAACTTGGAATGGGGCGCAATACCATCAAATAGGGCACACAACCTTTTAATGGGGCACATTAGACTAGAAATGAGACATACAAACCTTTTTTGCAACAAAATTTTTGTCCTTTTTCATGTCCATTTTGCGTTTGTTGATGCAAATAAATGTTCCAAATCAACTTTCAATGAAATTCATCAAATGAAATTCACCAAATGAATATGTATTTTTTGGAATAAGGTTTGTTGGAGTGTCTAAACAAAATTACAGCATTAAAATAATGTAAATGAAATATAAGCTCAAGTAGTGGAACGAATGAAGCTACTTAGAAATCAAAACACGCATTTCTATTCTTATCTAGTTCTAAATTCACTATAATAATAATAATAATAATCCATTTTTAAGGTCACAACCAATCCAGACACCAAATTGGTGTATGAGACTCTCTCCGCCCAACGATTTGACTGGTAAAGTCTATGGAGGTATACATACCCAACCCCCCTCTGGATTTGAACTTCTGACCTCTTAGGAGGAAACACATGTTCTTAACCATTAGGCACACTCAAGTTGTACTTACACAAACCAATGAATCCAAAATTGTACATTCATGAATCCAATGTGTGTTAGGTAAACACATTAAAAAATATGAATTTAATGAATGTACATTCACAAGAAAATACTGACATGTTAGCCATGCATGAAAGTAGTGAACAAATTACACAATTCTTCACCATAGAACTATGTGATTGTATTATTTTCCTAATGGGAGCTTGAAACTTGGATTTCATAATTCTCCTTCCAAGTTCTTACCCAAAAAAGTCCCTTCTTATGACTTCTTTACATATATTTATACATGAGGGGAAAAATGGGAGTTACACTACTGTGACTATTCACATTCCTCCCTGACACTTCAACGTCCCCGTGGTTGTTAACATTCTTTTTAACTTTAGGCTAATAGTGACTCAAAAGAAGTGAAAAACCTAATAATATCATCAACGTACTTTATTACATGGATTTGAAGTCAAAGTCATCATAAGCATGACCCGTTGTAAGCATGAAGGGATCAATACCTCTTTCTTCGTTCAAATTTATATGTTTGTCTTCCAAACTAAATCTTTGTACTAACCAATGAATCACGTCTAGATATGAAAAAAATATGGAAGGGCAACAATGCAATACATATTTAGGGCCTTTCAACCATGTGATCTATCCCATAATCGTTGATATCTTCTTCATTTATTAAATTAACAAGTCTCGATAGAAGTGGAATTTCCTACATGTACATCTTAGACAGTTTCTCATACAAACCATGGAAAGGCATGACTCTTGTAAAAGTTGGGCCCTTGAATGTCATTGTTGTTTTAATTCTCCACTCTCACTCCATTGCACTAGGATTATGGGAGACACTTTCTCTTTATCCCTTTGTTCCTTTCTTTCTTTATAATTGCTTTATTTATGTCACTTATAATCATTATTCAAAGGAAAATCGTGTAAACTATTATAGAAACATAGTAGCAAACTAATTTATCAATGTCGTTGTTATGGGCCTTCAAATTGGGATCCGAACACACACAGATTCTTTGAAAAATTGGATCATAAACATGGGATCCGAACACACACAGATTCTTTGAAAAATTGGATCATAAACATGTAGTGTTTATTACATTTGAAGAAAATAATTCATTAAGGAAAATGTGGGAAAATTCAATACGTTGTTGGCATCAATTTCGAATGGGAAAGAATTGAAATTAATCCTGACAATAATTAACTATGAAATGCCTCTTTCAAACTTTAGAAAGATAAAGTATTTATTAATCTCTTTAAGACGCTACCTAAATCCAAATTTTCACTATATTTTAATTCAATTTGTGAATTTAATTATCATAACATGAAAATCTGATCCATCAATTCAATTTTTTAACACTTTGGAGGACACATAAATAAGGGCTTTTGATAGAGGTCGAATGCTAGAAGACTAAAAGAATTTGGAGAAAAATAATTTCACATCTCAAATAATGAAGGAGGGATTTACTTGTAAAATAATGAAGGGGTGAACCGCATAAGTAAATTGCAATCAAATGAGTGAAGAAGTCATTTACCTTTCAAAGAATGAAGGAGTGAATCATAGTTAAAGAAACAAAGGCCCAAAGGGTAAATCGCCCTACAATGACAAAGTAAAAGATTTTCATTTGAAATTGCAAGCATATAAATCATGTATGAAACAAATGAAGTGGATGTTTCTCTTTCGAAAGATTGATAGGGTAAAATTCACATGTAACAACTAAGGGAATAGTGCCCAAATTAGTGAAGAGGAAAGGATAAGATTCTATGTCGTTTAGGTAAAGCAGAAACTGATTAAATGACTATCCACAAAAGAATTTGACTTTCAACAAGGGGCACTTAACGCTTTCTGCACTTTTATGAATAAATGTCTTTTTTCCAAGGAAAATTGCACTTTATATTAATTATAATATAAACTGTTTACATATCTGAGATAAAAAAAAAGTACAGGTCTTCCACCTTTTACTTCAAGAAGAGAGAGAGTAACTGTCTAAACAGAGGTCTTTACAAAGTAAACTTTTGAACCCAACCCAAAAGATAATGTTGATAGTCTCCACAATCCTCTCATTCAATGAGAAGAAACCATTCAAAAAAATCATAAAAGCTAAGTCCTCGAACAGTAGAAGCATACTTAGTACATATGTAAAAAGAGTGTTGGTCCCTCATGGCCAACCACCCATTAACTGTAAGATATTTGTCCTGCACATTGATGAAGAGCCTTTTTCGACAGTTTATCAGCCAGCTTGTTCTCTTCTCGATAGATGTGTGCACAGGTAATGGATCTGAAGAGTGGGATGAGCTCATTGATTCTTTCCTTCCAACCATCTAGATTAGCTACCAGTATAGATCCTTTTCTATTGAGCGAGTCTATAACCATCTTGGAATCTCCCAAAACATAAAGCTCATGAATAGAAAGTCTTGTGGCAAGGAATAAGGATGCCCAAGCTCCCATGAGCTCAGCCCTGGAGTTTGTGCCTCTGTCGCAGTTCAATGTCCATCTAAATTATGAATGCTCAGCTATCTTTATAACTCCTCCAACACCACAAAGAAAACCATTTTGTTGGGAAGCCCCATTGGACCATGCAATAATTTTATCTACAAGAATATGAGTAGTAGAATTCTTGGGTTTAGTAACTTTTGTATTTTTTCTCTTCAAACCCACGACTCCTATAACAAGATATACAACTCGTTGGACTGATGGAATCCTGTCCTCAAAGATCGATTTATTCCGGTCCATCCAAATATTCCAACATATAAAAACAGGGAGGGCTTGATAGTTAGAATTTTGAAAAGCCCGATTTTTGTAACACTCCACCATGGAGTTGCCATTCCAACCATGATTGAGCTTTAACAAATGTTAAATTTCTACCCACAAAGATATAGTAAAAGCACAATTGACAAAGATATAATTGGTAGATTCTCTTTGTTGTCTACATAGTGAACATATCCCAGGACCCCACCAGCCTCTATTCTGCAAGTTTTCCCATGTCAGGATTTTGTTTTCAACTAAAAGACACACAAATAGTTTTAGTTTCAGATGGAATTCCCAATACCACATAGTTCTCCTCCAACCACCTATCTTATGTTTCTAGATATGATTGGATAAGGCTTCATAGACATTTTTAACAGTGATTTGTCTCGAATTATCCCCACCTATCCAGATAAGTTCATCCGGTCTGTCCACGAGCTTAATACCTAAATCTATCAAAAGTCTTCTGTATGAATCCCATTCATCTGCATAATCCGCTTCCAATCCCAGATCAACACTGTGCACCTAGCTTTGAAACATCGAACCCCTAAACGTAACCTGACTCGCCTGATATAGAAAATAGATGTTCTTTTGATTGAATAAGTTTATAAGATCTTGTGATAAGTATGATTTCTGACCCATCCCCATTATTGCATCTCGACCAATAGAAATTGTATGTCCCGATCCTAGTCTCCAGGCCAACCAGTGAAGAATAATCGGTAAGGAGTTTAGAATATTTTTCCACGACTGTGAACCAAAGGATGAATATGCTTTAGCTGAGCACAACCATGATGCAACATATTCATATGGGAAATATTTATCCTTGAGTACTCTTTGCCACATTCCCAGATTCATCAAGGCCCGCCAAAGAGTATTTGAAGCCAACGCCCTATAAAAGATAAAAATGTTGTGCAACCCCCAACCTCCATAATGTTTCGGTTTTGAAATAGATAGCCAACTGCATAAATGAAAAGACTTGTTTTTATTACTTGACCAGAGGAAAGTATAACTCAACCTTCGAATCTTGTTTAGAATCGATATCGATAAGTGGGCAAGAGTCATCCAATATATAGGAAGGCCCTCCAAAACAAATTTTATTAGGACTAGTCGCCCTCCCAATGATAGCCATTTGTTGGACTGGTGGTTTAGCCTTGCCTCATACCTTTCAATAAGCCATTTCCAATCTTCCTCCTTGTATCGATCTGTCTTCATAAGATACCCCAAGTAATTAAAACCTACAATTAAACATTTGCTTGTGTAAGGGAGAATTTCATTAAGAGACTGTAAGGTTTTGAGAGGAACTCCCGAGAACATATAAACTGATTTTTGAATATTTATTACCAACCCAGAAGCCCGACAGAAGACATGTAGAATAGACTGTATAATGACCCATTTGTCTGGGGAAGCTCTGGACATAATAAGAATGTCATCTACAAATAAGAGGTGGAGAACCTTTAGTAGTCTAGAAACCTTTATTCTCGTGAGCGCGCCCTCGGCTTGAGAATTATTTAAAGAAAGACTAAGGGATTCCATAACTAAGATGAAGATCAAGGGTGAGAGCGGGCATCCCTATCTCAATCCTCTGCTGCTTTTGAAGAAGGTAGATGCCTCACGATTTATCAAAATAGCATAAGAAGTTGTTGTAATACAAGCCATTATCCAGTTAGTAGTATGTAAACCAAAACCACATTGGAGCAGAATTAATCGAAGAAAGTCCCAATTTGTACAATCACAAGCTTTTTTCAAGTCCAGTTTCAGAATAATGGCCTGTAACTTTTTGTTTTTAATGCTGTGTAGACACTCCTGGGCTGTGTCGACTGCATCCAGGATTTTTTTGCCTTTGAGAAACCAAAACTATTCTTCAAAGAGTGCTCTGGACAAGATTGGTCGAATCCTCTTTGATATTAATTTAGCTATAATCTTATAACATAAGTTACAAAGCGCTATAGGCCAGAAGTAACTGAAATAAGAAGGTTTATTAACTTTCAGAATTAAGGCTATGAAAGTTGAGTTTATCGAAGTAATAACCTCCCCTCTAACTCTAGATTCCTCAACCATATCAAGTAAATCCTGACCAACCAAATCAAAGAAATTAAGAAAGAATTCGATTGTCCAACCATCAGGACCAAGGATTTTATCTATGGTAAATCCCTTGAGAATGTCATAGCTTTCTTCTTTCTTCACCGCCTTTTCTAGATTAAGTAGATCGTCATCAGTCACAAAGTTTGTGAACGGTCTAATTGAGTTAATCTGATCTAGTATTACATTATGTCCTGTATCACTGAAAAAAGACTTGAAATGTCTAGTTTCTTCATCCTTAATGGCCTGTTGTCCCGAGTGGATTTCCCCAGAATCATCTTTAATCTCCCCAATATATTTTTTGTTTCTCCTATAACTTGCAAAGCGGTGAAAAAACTTGGTATTTTTGTCCTTGCTTTTTATCCAAATCGCCCTGCTTTTCTGGCGCCACCTTTCTTCCTCCTCCAATAATAACTTCTTCCTCTCACTTTCAAGAGTGTTCAATGTTTGAACCGAGACATCAGGACAAAATTCCACATATAACTGATTGTAATAGTGATCTATATTCTCTTCGATCTTTTCCCTAGCCAAAAGATCCGGTTGTCGTTTCTTCTTGGCCCATACCTTAACTCGAGATTTTAAAAGAGCCAATTTCTCGACCAGTCTCCTTTGTGCACCGTTAACAACAAGAAGATGAGGGTCATTCCATACCTCTCTAACCAACCCAGCAAAGGAGTCGTCATTCAACCAAACAATATTAAATTTTAATGGATAGGCTACCGCCGGTATTCCAATTCCGAATTCTAGAAGAATAGGTGCATGATCAGACATAAATGGGAATTCAACCCAAGATCTATGTCTCTGGGTAGATGAAATAAGGTCCCCAACAACATAAATGTGATCAAGTTGTTTTGCAATACTTCCTTGACCAGAACTACCATTCCTCCATGTAGGCATGATGTCCACTGGAGCAACATCCATTAGACTGTGTTTAATAAAAAGAGATTTGAAATACACGACCATTGTGTCACCCTGAGCTGAATGACCCTACACCTCATCCCTCGAAGTTGTAAAATTCATGTCACCAACAATGATAAGGTCTTTATATGCCAATAAACCTAATAAGTCCATAGAATTCCAAAAGGCTTGGCGATCTTGATAGGACTCGTATACGTTTAGTAGGGATAATTTTATGTTGTTTAATAAAGAAGTCCCTGACAAAAAAATCCCACCACTACTTAGAAAATGATTAAGTGAAAAGTAATTCGGATCCCAAGTTGCTAAAAGTCCACCAAAAGTCCCCACAGAACTGACACCTGCAATCATCCAATTCGGTTTAAGCTTACTAATAATTAATCTAGCCATTTCCACAACAACCAGAGTCTCTTGAAGGAAGATTATGTTTGGATTCGTTTTATACACAAGTCTACGAAGGGAGGCCATTTTCAGGGGTCCTCCTACCCCTCTAATGTTTAGAGAAACAAGGATCATGATTTATCTCTGGCCAGGGCTTTCATGCCTCTAAGCGCCCCTAAATCAGTGACAGAAATAGGTATAGAGTCTGAAAGAGAACTACTAGCCCCTGCCTTTCGGTGAGCACTTCTAGTTTTCAAGTGAAGAAACCATGTAAAATATGGACCCTAATTCCATGGATTACAACTAGATGGTCCATGTTCTCCAATTTTATAAATAAAGGTCATGAAGAAACGACGTAAAATATGTACCAAACTATTGTTAGATGGTCATACATTATCGCAAAGGACAAAATGATTTCAATGGACTGAACCCCACAAAATGTCCAATTGGTGGAAGCATAGATATCCACTCTCTACTTCACTTACATATTACATTTTCCTAAATAAATTTCTATAACTCTTTCAAACATTGCAAACTCACCCATATATTTTATATTTATACTAATTTTTTTACTCTCATTTTCGCTCGCTTTAAAGTATCATTTTTTCTTTCCTCCTCTTTCACACTCTCGTTACTCTAGTTATCTTATATGGATGTGAAGTTTGGGGTTGCAATATCTCTAAAGAATCTTGGAAAAAGATAGAATAAATCCAAAATAATGTTATAACTTATAATCTCAAAATTAAAGGCAATACACCCTATTGAGAGCATTGCTATGATTAGATACCTAACGTACAAGAACAGGATAAACAACATGGATGACAAGGGGCTCCCCATAATTGCTTCAAACCCTAACCGAAACAACTAGCGGCTTAAGTGGGGATGGCATAAAGATGTCAAATATTGGCTAAATCATTGGGGAATACAAGAACAAGCCATCATGCATAATATCGATACTATTATGTAAATATTATATCTTCTAAATTTAAGAAGAATATGTGGTGTGATAAAGAATTAGTGGATAAAAGGAAATTAAGATACTACAAGGAGGTGGTCAACCCTAACTTAGAAGACCAAAATTGACTCTCAGTTTTGAGAAGTGCAAAGAAAAAAATCAATATTCTTAAAACGAGAACAAACTCTCACGAGCTATATAGTGAATCTGGGTGTTGGACAACTCCCAAAACTACGTGGAATGAAAGAATCTATCATCTTTGTGACACTAAGCAGGTAGAAACTCTTATGAAAGGTGAACCCTCAAATGCCACTATTGTTTTAATTCTCCACTACCACTCCATTGCACTAGAATTATGAGAGACACTTTCTCTTTATCCCTTTATTCCTTTTTTTCTATATAGTCGTTTTATTTATGTCACTCATAATCATCATTTAAAGGAAAACCATATACACTATTATAGAAACATACTAGTAAACTAATTTATCGCCTTCAAATTGGAATTAACACACACACCACATATTCTTTGAAAAATTGGAGATGATCAATTAGTTTTTATACATTTTGAAGAAAATAATTCATTAAAACAAATGTGTGAAAATTAAATATGTTGTGGGCATCAATTTTGAAGAGGAAATAACCGAAATTTATTCATACCAACTCTTCCCTCCCATTTTCGCTTTAAAGTATCCTTTTTATTAAATTACGTTTCCTCCAATATATTATATATATAAAGGTTTATATTTTGACCAAATAACGATCTTTACAAAATGCTCATTATACATTATTTTGTTTATAAATAAAAAAAATTATTTTAATTTTAAATTCCAATTAAATTTTGTAAATATTAAATCAGTTTATTTATCAATAATAATCAACATTTATTTATTCAATAAATATAGATAAAGTTGTTGGCTTGATATTTGAATTACATATCTTGAATAAAAGTGTTCTTTGGAATGTGTGAGGGGTAAAGGCATTATCCAAAAATTGTACTAATGATTGAACTATTTAGAGGTAGTATGTTCACATATTGTTTTTTTTAATATTTTTTTTAAATTTTGGTAAATAATAGGTTATATGTTCAAATAATGGTACACTAATACAATGTAAATGAGATTAATAACATTGGGAATGGGATGTACAAACTTGGAATGGAGTGCAAGACCATCAAATGGGGCGCTGATTTGAAATTGAAATGGGTTTTTTTTCAACGGATGTGAAAATGAAGAAGACTTGTCTCTTTTAATTGCAAGTGTAAAAATGGTATGTGTTTGGGTAATTGGATCAAGTTACTAACACATAAATTTAATGAGGTTTTACTTAATCATGAGCAGTATATCAGACATATAAAAACCATCAATAATGAACATATAACACAACAAATGATAAAGGAGTTCACCCCTCTCTTGGGCTACATCTCCTGGTCTAGCTTTCCTTGGATCATTTCCATTATGCTTAAAAAGTGCTTTTACAGTGCTCATAATACAAAATAGATGGCTCCAATGGCTCTAGAACGTCCAAAAACCCCTAGCTGGGCTTTTTCGACACCTGGTTTGGCCAAAAAATGAAGAACTTACACCTCTTGGAAGTTTTCCCCTTCAAGCTTGTTGTCTCTAGTTCGCCAATTCGCACCTGTGAATGACTAACCTGGCTCCCGTAGCCTTACTGGGCCTAAAACCTAGCACACACGTGCATCCCACAAAATTAGGCACTTTGTCGAACAATTAGCGAGATTAGTGCCCCCTTGGGCGGAGGTGTTGATCACATGGGGGGCATGTGGCTACGTCCCAGTGCCTATCCCACAATCAGTTGTTCTTTCGTGCTCTAGGGTCATATGGTGTGGCCATATGGCATGTAGCTCGCACCTTCCAGGCTAAGCTCCAAGTATCAACCTGTGCCAAAGTTTAAAAGGTAGGGTCGCATGGTGAGTGAAGAACCCAGGGCTAAACATCCAAGTGCTAACCTTTTCCCGAGCCAACGGTTATATGTCGCAGTTATAATATATGTTATGGACCGGGGGCTAGAGCTTAGCCTCGACCCTTTTCTCCGTCGTCATAACATGTGATTCAATTCAAATAATTAAATGTCGACTATAGAGTTAAGTCACATCCATGGGCGAGGTGGTAGCCTGGGCCCTGCCAAATCATTACCCTGCCCGGAGGTCGTGGGTTCGATTCCTATGGAGTCACATAAATTTTACCAAATGAAAACCAAACTGGGGTGCCACGTGGCGGCCCCTGGCGATGCCACGTGGCACCTCTCCATTCATTGGAGAGAGGACACGTGTCCTTTGATAATTGGTCCACCTGACTGCGAACCAGAACATGCCACGTAACAAATGCCACCTCAGCTACTGACACATGTCACCATGTGATTCGTCCACCTCAGCTGCCACATGGACCTCTACCAAGTCACCTTTGCCACGTGTAGGTACGACCACTTGCCACGTGTCCTGTACGAACATGCCACATCAGCATCTCTGCACAGTCAGCAGTCCACATCGCCCTGCCCCGTTAGCAGTACGAACATGCCACGCTAGCACTGTACGGACATGCCACGTCAACACTGTACGGACTATACAATCAACAAAATTTTGCTTGTTTGGAAAAATGAATAGAACATTATATCTTGCTCATATGATGTCCGTTTGAGCTTGTTCAAGTTGTGTTGGGTTTGTGAGGACGAGGCCTATGCACATGTCCATTTTGAAGCGATTCCGAGCACTTTGATTTTTGAGCAAAATTTGATCCCCTAGATCACACCTCCCTATTGGGAAGCTTTTGGACCTCCAAAACACTACTTTTAGTCAATTTGAAGATGAGGGTACAGTTCCCTCACCTTTCCAACCTCAATCCATCTAGCCTTGCTTGGATTGGTGCCTTTGAGACCAATACGAAGGTAATCAACATTCCCTCGCTTTGAAGACCTTGTCTTCCTGTCAAGGATTGTATCTTCATGCAATTCTGAAAGAAAATATTCAATTGATGGAATCTAAACATGCTCCATGAAATTCTTGGCCTTGTCAACATCACTATGACCATCAATAGCCACATCTTTCCCAAAGATAAAATCTAAAGGAGATTTTGGAAAATAGCCAAAACATGCTACAAATGGAAGTGTCTAAGTCAATGAACACTTAGCCCAGTTATAAACATGTTGAAGGTAGTGTATATGCTCATCCCACAACTTAGGATGCTTGCTTTGCAAACTAGCCACCATCTTGTCCACACCAAAATGGCCAGCAACAAGAGAAGAATGTGCTTCCCTTATCAAGTTGACTCTTTCACCCCGTGAAAAACATAGCTTGCTAAGATACAAAAGTTTACCATGCACATAGGAATCCAATTCCTCTACTTGGTTAGTACAACACAAAGTTTCATAAATATTTTTATAATCAACATCTAAAGCATATTGTTCCAAATAGCTCTTATGCATGATAAGATTATGCTTAAAAATAACCGAAGCACTAACAATAGGCCTAGTAAGCATATCAACAACTTTGTCATAAATGTCTTTCTTATACCTTATCACCAAATGGAATACATAGCTTGTCAAGGCATGCAATGGAGCTTGCTTTGCTTTCAGAGCTTTATTCCATATGTCTCCTTCATCAATCATATTTGTAGTCTTGTTCAAGGCTCTGAAATCTACCCACATATGCCATATTCCATATTTTTCTGGTACCAAGCCAATTGGTGACCTACATGGCGATGTGCTTGGTTTGATGACCCCTTTGTCAAGCAACTCTTGGGCTTGCTTTCTGTTTTCAAAATTTTCCATGACTGACATCTTGCACATGTCAATGTTTGGAAGAGAATCTCATGTTGGATACCCCTTTTAGGAGGCAATCCCCTTGGTTCCTGAAACATCTCAACATTTCCGTTAACAACTTCATATACATCAGATTGTAACTTTGCATCGCATCCTTGGAAAACTTCTTCTTCATCATTATCTTTGGGTTTAATCATCAAAAGTACAAGGTTCTAACTAGCATTGACTAATCTCTTCATTTGTTCACCATTTGTAAGTGACAAATTCATCTTCTTTGTATGTGCTCTAACAATGTACTCAACCCCATTTTTAAACAAATAATATTTGTTCTTATGATGATGAAAGATGGCTGTCCTATCATATAAGTATGGGCTTCCCAACACAATACCACAAATATCCAATGGAATAACATCAAGCTCTACCTCATCTATATAGTTTGCAGTGATGGAAAATCTAAGTTTACACCTTCTTGTCACATGCAATTTGGCATTGTCACATATCCATTGTAGAGGGTAAAGTTTAGGATGTGGAGTAGTTTTGAAATTCAATTTATTGACAATGTCTTCATAAATAAGGTTTGCTTGAGATCCCGTATCAAATAGAGTATCTATCTTGGTATGTTTTGAAATTACCCTTATGTGAAAAATCTCTATTCTTTCCTTTTCATGTTGCATTACATTAAGGCTACTACAACTTGAAGAACTAGTACTTGCAATAGTATTCTTACCTTGAAAACCCATGGCTATGATTTTTGTTTCATCTTTTGAATTAGATCCTAAATCTTGTTGTACAGTTGCAACAATGTTTGGTTTCTCTTTGTTGTTGAACTTTTTGGGTCTCTTTTTAGGATGAAGTTTCCAACAATGGTCTTCATCATGGCCATCCTTTGAACAATGTTTAGATGAGAGTTCTCTCTCTCTCGCTTGACTGAAGCATTTTTCTTTCCATTTCCTTAAAACTTCCTATTTCCCTTGTCTCAATTATAAAACGACTTCTTGCTGCCCTCTTGAGGATCATTTCTTCCTCTTGCCTCTAAATGAGTTGCCTATATAGAAACATCATCTAGATTTTAAGGGTTAAACATAAGTATTGTATGCCTCAAGTAGCTATGCAAACCTCCAATGTATTTGAGTAAAGTTTCTTGAGAAGATAAATCTATACTCAAAACCAAAGCTCTTCTCCTAAATTCTTGAGTGAAGCTTTGCACATCTTTCCCTTTAGCTTGCCTAAAGTTTTTCTAATCTATAATAGCTTTATGAATGTATGCTAATGGATAAATTGTCTTTTAATTGCAACAATAAAATCATTCCAAGAGGATAAAACTTTACCATGTTTCTTCATGTCCTCTTGAGTTTTGGCTTACCACCAAATGAGTGTTGCATTGTCCAATATTAAAGAAGCAAGCTGAATCTTAGTTTCATCATCTATGATTCTTTGTATCTTACAATACACTTCAATCTGACGAATCCAGTTATCCGGTTTCTCAGCATTTATCTCTCCATTGTACATAGGAAATTCAAACTTAATATCAAGATTAAGTAAAGGAGTTTGTAAAGGAGTTTTACCATGTTCTTTTGGAGAATTTGGAGGTGGTTGTGAAATGGTAGAAGAGGTGGAATATGGAGGTGAAGGAGGTGGAGAATCACTATTCCCTCCATTTCCCTTAGGATTTTTATCACCATTGTCTCCATTTCCCTTTGGAGGGTTGGAGCTTTCACCTTGCAATATTTCATTTCTTTCTTCAAACAAAACTTTCACCATTTCAACCATATCATAGAAATATTTTCTGAAAGTTTCCTCCTCTGAAGGTAGAGTTCCATGACTCTCCTTGTGAGCGATACTTGGTGAAAATATCCTTGAAGCTTCAGGTGATTTGATAGTTCTCCTTCTCGACAGTTGAGAACTTGGCTCTACAAGTTGACCTTCTCCTCTTGTGAGCTTCAACCTTGTAAGCATCAGGAAAACAAAACACTTGCAAACAATCAAGCCTTCAAAAACCTATGCTTTGATACCAACTGATCTGAAATTGAAATGGGTTTGTTTCCATCTGATCTGAAAATGACGAAGACTTGTCTCTTTTAAATTGCAAGTGTAAAAATGGTATGTGTTTGCGTAATTGGATCAAGTTACTAACACATAAATTTAATGAGTTTTTACTTAATCATGAGCAACATATCAGACATATAAAAACCATCAATAATGAACACATAACACAATTTTTATATAATGGCTCTAATGGCTCCAGAATGTCCAAAAACCCCTAGCTGGGATTTTTTGGCACCTGGTTTGGCCAAAAAATGAAGAAGTTACACCTCTTGGAAGTTTTCCCCTTCAAGCTTGTTGTCTCTGGTTCACCAATTCACACCCATGAATGAC
The DNA here is from genome assembly GCA_009831015.1 of Picea engelmannii. Classification (NCBI taxonomy): domain Eukaryota; kingdom Viridiplantae; phylum Streptophyta; class Pinopsida; order Pinales; family Pinaceae; genus Picea; species Picea engelmannii. The sequence goes on from ML795850.1 coordinate 30,712, forward strand.
TAACCTAGCTCCCACAATGTTACTGGGCCTAAAACCCAACACACACGCACATCCTAAAAAAATAGGCATTATGTCGAACAGTTAGTGAGATTATCACACCCTTGGGCGGAGGTGTTGGTCACATGGGGGGCATGTGGCCATGTCCCAATGCCTATCCCGCAATTAGTTGTTCTTTTGCACTCTAGGGTCATATGGTGTGGCCATATGGCATGTAGCCCACACCTTCTGGGCTAAGCTTCAAGTATCAACCTACACCAAAGTTTAAAAGGTAGGGTCACATGGTGAGTGAAGAACCGGGGACTAAACATCCAAGTGCTAACCTTTTCCCGATCCAATGGTTATATGTCGCGGTTATAATATATGCTATGGACTGGGGGCTGGAGCTTAGCCCCAACCCTTTTCTCCACCGTCATAACATGTGATTCAATTCAAATAATTAAACGTCGACTATAAAGTTAAGTCACATCCACATGAGAGCTAGTAGCCTGGGCTCTGCCAAATCATTACCCTACCCAGAGGTCACAGGTTCGATTCCTATGGACTCATATAAATTTTATGAAATGAAAACCAAACTGGGGTGCCATGTGGCGGCCCTTGGCCATTCCACGTGGCACCTCTCCATTCACTGGAGAGAGGACACGTGTCCTCCGATAACTAGTCCACCTAACTTCCAACCAGAACATGCCACGTAACCAATGCCAGCTCAGCTATTGACAAATGTCACCATGTGATTCGTCCACCTTAGCTGCCACGTGGACCTTTGCCAAATCACCTCTACCACGTGTCTATACGACCACCTGCCATGTGTCCCATACGAACACGCCACATCAGCATCTCTGCACAATCAATAGTCCACGTTGCCTTGACATGTTAGCAGTACAAACATGCCATGTCAGCACTGTACAAACGTGCCACGTCAGCACTGTATAGACTGTACAGTCAACAAAATTTTGTTTGTTTGGAAAAATGAACAAAAAATGATATCTTGCTCATAAGACGTTTGTTTGAGCCCGTTCAAGTTGCATTGGGTTCGTGAGGACGAGGCCTACGCACATGTCCATTTTGAAGTGATTCCGAGCACTTTGATTTTTGAGATCCCCTGGGTCAGGCACATGACATTAGAAATAAGACACGCGAACCTCTTTTGCAATAATTTTTGTGTCTATTGATGTGGATAAATGTTCCCAATTAAACTTTCACATGGAATTCATCAAATTAAAATGCCTAAATCAAAGTATACATCCTTAATATGATTCCTCTAGCTTGAAGTGTTGACTTACCGTTTTGGTTTTTCTTTTTGTTTATTTGATTTTTTGTGTTTTTTAGAGCAAGGTTTATTGGGGCATTTGAGTGCATAAACAAAAATACAAAATTAAAATAAACTAAATAAAATGTAAGCTCAAGAAATGGAATCAAGGAAGCTACTTAGAGATTGAACACAGATCTATATTCTTATCCAGTTCTAAATTCACTATATTTACACAATCCAATGAATCCAAAATTGTGCATTCATGAATCCAATGTGCCTTATGAAAACATATTAAAAAATATGAACTCAATTAATATACATTCACAACCAAATATTCACAAGTTAGCCAACAAATTACATAGTTCTTTACCACAAAAATGCATGATTGTATTATATTTTCCCAATGGGAGTTTGAAACTTGGAATACACAATCCTCTTTGAAAGTTCTTCTTACCCCCCACCAAACAAAAAGTCTCTTCTTATGACTTCCTTATATATATATATGAGGGGCAAAGAGGGAGTGACACTATTGTGACTATTCACATTCCTCCCTCACACTTTAGCTTTCCAAGGTTGTTAACATTGTTTTTCAACTTGGAATACACAATCCTCTTTGAAAGTTCTTCTTACCCCCCACCAAACAAAAAGTCTCTTCTTATGAATTCCTTATATATATATATATATATATATATATATATATATATATATATATATATATATATATACAAGGGGCAAAGAGGGAGTGACACTATTGTGACTATTCACATTCCTCCCTCACACTTTAGCTTTCCAAGGTTGTTAACATTGTTTTTCAACTTGGAATGGGATAATTATAGTTTAGAAGAAGAGAAAAACCTAATAATATCATGAACAAACTTTATCACATGGATTTGAAGTTAAATTCATCATAAACATGACGAGTTGTAAGCATGAAATGATCAAGACCTATTTCTTTGTTCAAATGTATTCACTTCTCTTCCTAATCAGATCATAGTATTAACCAATGGCTCACACCCAGATATGAAACAATTCTGCAAGGGCTACATCGTTATACATATAAGGCCTCTAGACCTTGTGATCTATCCCATGATCATCTATATCATGTTCATTTATGGAATTAGCAGGTCTTGATGGAAGTGGAATTTCTCACATGTACATCTTCGATAGTTTCTCATACAAACCATGGAAATGCATGATTGTCGTGAGAGTCATGCCCTCAAATGTCATTGCTATTTTAATTCTCCATTGTCACTCTATTGCAGTACAATTATGGTACACACTCTCTTTATCTCTTTCTTCCTTTCTTTGTTTATATCTATCTTATTTCTGTCACTCAAAATCATTGTTCAAAGGAAAACAATGTATACTATTATTATTATTTTTTGTAAGCATAAACAATTTATTAGTTATTCACAATCTATACATATATGTATGTTGTCCTTAAGAGTTTAGATGGCAGAAGCCTATCAAAAATATAATCCCATGAACCCATAACTAAAACCCTTAAACCCATAATTGTTTTCATGCCCAAAGAGGGAAACCAACCTTTGCAAAATTGAAATTAGTCTAGGGTGGAAACGACCCGTAGTTTATAAAGCTAGCCAACAGATAAAATAAACATAGATCTAAGAGCATATGTATCAGAAAATAAAAGAACCCTTACACACATCGGATGTCACCTTGTCACCTTCACGCGTTCCATGTATCACCTTATCTAGGGGATTGATGTCTGAGCGGGCCATAGATTGGTAGGCCAACTAGAGTGGGAAATCAATGATATCTTTCCAAGCAGAGTTTAAAGGTTCAAAAGGGTTTGAGATTCTGTCATTAGCCAGGGAATCTTCCACCTTATTGGCTTCACACAAAACATGAGGGAGAATGAAAGCATAAATTTTTGGGATGGTTGATTGAAGCAGGTCAATGAGAGTTTACAGGCACCAATTGAGCGAGAATTTACATGGGGGTGATAACTGATTTGCTATCAACATGATACATGAAATGTAGGAAATGATGGGTGGGAAATCATGGCTCAGCCAGTTAGGTAAGGCAGCCCGCTGTGAAAAAACACATAATTCATCAACTGAGCCCAAAACCCAAGAAGAGGGAGGTCTGGTCCGAGTTTAATGAACATGCCTAAACACCCAAATTTTTCCATGGTTTAATCAGTACTCTCCTTGTGTCTACCCAATCTCAACCAAAGGCCATTCCACAACGAAAGGACTCCCAACCCAACTCAAGTGTAATTTCTTGTATCACAACAAGCATTTTCCAACTGATATGATAAATATGCTCATGAAAATAAACATAGATGTTATCTCATGGCTAACCCCTAACCATAAAACCCAAAGCCTTTTTCTACTAACAAAGAAGAAAATAAAGGAATTTGTGAGAGAAGACATGGGTGCATCGTCTTTCCGTCTGGAATTTTTGTGGTTAGGTTTTGTGGAGTTTTCTCTATCTACTTTTTGTTCATTTTCATGGAAAAAAAGAAGTTAACGGGTGCCACTTTCTGCCTTATTTTTCCTGCAGCTTCCAATGGGAAATATCACTTTCTGCCTTATTTTCTTGGCAACTTCCAATGAGAAATCCACAGTTGCTTCTTCAGTTGGGAGTGTTCGATCTCATATTGATGGGAATTGAGGCATGCATATTCGTTGTCATAGGAACTATTTCCCATGATGCGGGCCCAGGCAATATAATATATTCTCTATGCATATAAATGTTTCTCAATTAAATATATAGCAATGCCAATTGTTTTTTGTAAATTTTATGATTCTGTAGAACTATAATGGTGTTGGTTTTGGAACCTGATTATCTTTCTGATTCAGAGGTTTGTTTTAGTTGTTCTTGGACCCCATTCCCTAATGGGGGTGTGGGGGGGGCTTGCCCCCCCATAACTGTTGATTTGGGGGCAATACCCCCGAAGAAAATTTTTGAGAAAAATTACCTCGTAAAATATTGTAATTTCGTAGTCAATCTGGACCATTCATTATAAGGTCACATATTTGACGATAGAAGTTATTTTAGGGTTTTTTGTCCTAGAAGGAAACCCTCTCTTATAAGGAAATTGTATTGTGGTTGTGTATTATTATGAATATTGTATTATGAGATAGGAGACTATGAGAGAAGGAAGATGAAGTTACAGTGGGTGTGTTGTAGGTTGTATCCCTTCATTTTGTTGGATAATAAAAAGGAAGGACTTTGAAATTTCAATGGTGGAGGTAGTCCACACTGGGTGAACCACGCATGTCCGTGTCTCTATTGTATTGTGTATCTTCTGTGTTTTATTTCCGCATTTGTTTTATTTTATTGCTCCGCGATCCTATTTTTATAACAACTGGTATCAAAGCGAAAGGTAACTCGCAGGAAAAGAGGGTTCCTGGTTTGAGTGGGAGCAATGGTGGAAGATGCAAAGTTTAGGGTCGAGAAATTTAATGGCCAAAATTACCAGTTATGGAAGATGCATATGGAAGACTATTTATATCAGAAGGATCTATTCCTACCATTGAGTGGAATAGAAAAGAAGTGGACGACCATGAAGGATGAAGAATGGGATGTTCTTGACAGAAAGGCACTAAGAACGATATGGCTGAGCCTAGCAGCATCGATGGCTTTCAATATTTCAAAAGAAAAGACAACAAAGGAATTGATGGACGCATTGGCTAAACTGTATGAAAAAACCTCGACATCCAATAAGGTATTTCTAATGAAGTGATTATTTAATATGAAGATGCTAGAAGTTGGGTCTGTTGAAGATCAATTAAATGAATTTAATAAGGTTAATAATAAGCTAAGTTATGCAAAAGTGGGATTTTTTTTGTGGATAAAAAAGAGGGAAAATCCTATTAAAACTTTTTCAATACAAAAAAGAACATAGCAACAGTCTACCAACTGTTCCACCGAATTAGCATAAACCGAAACAGATGGAAGACTCTGATGTCATTATAAAAATTGGCAGTCTGCCATCTACCCTACCAAACAAAAACCAAGGCAGGTGGTAGACTTGAGTCTGTACACCACTGTTTGGAGCAGTCGTGAAGACTAAACTAGAAATTAAACTGGAAATTAAACAAGGACCTAAACATATAATTGAAACTATGTTGTATTAGTGTGAGGAGTCAAACTGAAATCCAAGCTACAGAGTTACCCATTTTCATCTGAGGTTGCATCACTAGGGTCGTCGCTGAGAGGGCCATTCCGAGGCTAGAGCACAAATGGCATGGCACAAGTAGGGCATTTATGTCCTTCTAGTGCATTTGAGTATGCCTCATACAACATATCAATATGTTGATGCATGAGGATGTCGCAGTGGATTTGATCCTCCATCTGGATTCTAAGCTCGAACACCAACGCAGGCTTCTTTGGGTGGAAAAATGGTGGTGGTTCTTGGAAGAGATCCAAGATTTTCGTAATTGATGGTGGCACTGAGACAAGGGCACCCTCCTCCCTCAAACCACTGACTGCTTCCACCTCGCCTGAATCCTCCTATGCTTCATCCTGGTCCTTCGCAATCCCGAGCCTCTCCTCCATCCCATGATCCTCCACCGTCTCTGCCGCTCCTGAAATTTTGAATTCGCCTGAAGTTTTGAAATGTGTGGTGTCCTTGGGATTGAGGTGGAGGAATTTGTCGGGGAATTCCTCCTCAATAATGCCAGTGTGTTCTTCCCTTTCCTCCTGCACAGGCTAGTTTGTTTCTGGTGCACTAGTTCTTGCTGGAAATTGGTTGGGGGGTTACCAATTGTCTGGAACAGTGAAGAGGAGGGATTTCGGAGGGAACTGGATTGGTTCCTCTAGAATCACCTCCTCCACATACACCATCAGAGGCATCCTTTATTTCTCCCTACAATGAGTGCGGGATATGGATAAGGCCCACTCTAGCTATTTCCTTCTCCTCTGTCTAGCGACAAAGCTGTGCTAGGCAGGGCCACGATGTGACCTGCCTCTTTCCATCGGCATGGAGGAGAAATGGAGGGTGATAATGAGCATTGTGAGAGTGCTGGAAGCCCTCTGGTAACTGCACCAATGAGTAGAGCTTCCGGGCTAGTGTAATGCCAAGGTGAAATGGATCCATTCTCTACGTTGCTGGATAATAACAAAGAGGGTTGACATGACCACTGCCACTGACGTCCCCCATCCACTGTATTTCATGGCTGTCACTTTTCTCAAGCAGGGGAGCAGTCCTTCACTACTTGATGGGCAGTTATGGAGTTCTCCCATTTAATGGTGAGGGGAGGGGATCCGACCTGCCATATTAATGGTTGAGCTCTGGGTTATGCTACGTGGTCGCCCTGTGCTTCGTGGCACCCCATCCGGGGCTGTAAAAGTGGATTTTGATGATGAGGTAAGGGCTCTTCTATTCTTGTGTTCATTGCCAGAAATCCAGAATGGCTTAGTAATGGTTGTAAGTAATGTTGTCTGTAATATCCCCAAGGACGAGCCCTATTGTAATCATGTTTATGAATTGTAAATCATGTTTTATAGGTTGGTGAGCCAAGTATTGATAAGATGGTGGGCTTATTTGTTTATTAGTCCAGAGAGCCTAAGTGTTAAAGGTCAGGAGCCTATTTTTGTATATGTAATATGAAGATCATTAATATAATATATGAACATCGCTGCGTGCAGACTGACCACGAAGAAAGAGTGATGGGGGACTAAGCTTCCATAGGGTGGGTAAGAAAAAAGGGGTTGGAGGGTTGGAAAGAGGGGCTAAGATTATGGGCTTAAGTCCTTTAGAATAATATTTTATTATTATTCTAAAGTTGTGTAACAAAACATGTTTTTATCCTAAGTCCTGGGAGAGGCAACGCATGTAGCTCCAACATGTGCAAAAGGGAATGCATGCAGCTCTAGGAAGAAAAGTGTCACCTGGGCACATGCGGTTAAAAGCTGAAGCGTCCGTTGAGTTTGGGGTTCCTCCTCCATTCTACCGTCGGCTATCTGAAACCGTGAATTCCGTCTGATCTCTACATGCATACCCTCATGCAGCTCTGAAACCCAAAGCCTGTGATGTTTTCTTGAGGAGTCGATACACCCTCTGTCTGAATTGTCGAGTATGTGTTCGACCTCTGCGTGGATTTCTTGTCACGCATCCTGAAATTGGTGTTACCTGAACTGTGTTGTGTCTTAGTGACTTGTTGTCATTTTTCTGGACGTCCACACCGAATTTTCCTGTTGTTGCTGTCACGCATGAGTTAACCAAAAGATGTTGTTATTGATGTTATCCTAAGTTTGTGGGAATTGGGTTGAAAAATGGTTGAAGAAATGGGTTGTTAGGCCCATGGTAGAAGAGGCAGGTTGTCAGGCCTTTGAGAAACTCTCTCCAGGTGAGTGATTCTGCTAGGAAGTGGTTTTCTCCCAGAGAGAGTCTAGCATCATCTATGGAGCTCTGAGAATCCCTGATTCGACTTGTTTTCGAGACCCAAAGAGGGAGGTGAAGCACTGATGGAATGTGCTTGTGAAGGTGTATACTCTCAGGTGGATCAAGCATGTAGGGAATGAGAGCCCATGAGTAGTGGGCGTAAGAAGGCTCCTGGAGAGAATCCTTCTGGTTGCTCTGTGTAGTTTTCCTGTATCCTCACCCTAGTCTAGGATTCCCTTGCCCTGGGTGGAGCTTGGTCGCAGCTCGGGGGTGACCCAATGCTGAGTGTGATGAGAAGCGCGTTCTAAGGTTGGGAGGTTCGTGGAAGGCCTGAACGTAGTTGGTGGAGTTACAACAGTTTCAAAGATAAGTATATGCATGTGTTTAATTTCAATTAAAATGCATGTTTGTGATGCTTGCAATATTATAATGTATTCCATTGCAATGATATTTACTGTTAATTCCATTAATTCTATATGTTAGTAGTAATTATGTGTTTACTCTGTGTTGAGTCATTTAACTTCATTTAAATGCATACTATATAAGTATGAGAATGTTTCTGCATAGTAGCATTTCCTGAAAGTGGGGTTGATGGTCGGGGATGTTATAGTATGGTATCAAAGCCATGTTTTCAACGCTAAGCCTGGATGGGTCGGATAAGTGGTCTTTGGACCCAAGGTTGGGAGTGGAGGTGTTCGGATGGAACCATTTCAAACATTAGAATATTTCTGAGTGCCAAGGGGTTACATAGACATGTTACGAAGCTCAGGAGGAGTAGATGTAGAATAAAATTGCAGTCGACATGGTATTTGACCACAGAGAGAGTGCTCAACACTTAGGGTGTTGGAGCCATAGGATCTGTGTGGACGGAAGGGAAATTTTGTACAATCGTCAGATCTAGAGAAGGTATAGGAGGGTTATCCTAGAAGCCCTTCAGAGTTCGGCATTCGGGAGAAGCAGGGTGCGCGGAGGCATAAACACCTGAAACCCAAAACCCCAAAGTCCCGAAGGAGATCTACACCGTATATCTGGAGAAATGATCTTGATCGTTGGATCAAGCAGAAGAGCAGATTGTAATTTCAGGAGTTCGATGGAAGAAGTGGGATGTGCCATTGCACAAACTCCCAAAGTCTGAAGTTCCGAAGCAAAATAGTCGACGTGGTGGGGCCGGATGACGTCGCTAGTATTCCACCATGTGGCATCCTGTGTGAGAAGGGTTAGTGGGGATCGAAGTTATGTAACATAGTTAAAGGTCGGAGGACCCATACTAGCGTTGATCATGATACATCACAATCGACGACCAAGAGGCATTGCGGGGACCCAAGTTGCATGGGAGATAATTCTCCAGGGAAGTCCCGCAATCCAAACCGTGAGGGGTTACATGTCAGCGTCAGGAGAATTGCAGGATGAAAGGCAGGTTACTCCAAAACCACCATTGCATGCCCCCACAATTTGGAAAAGTGTAAGTGATGTGATGTAATAATGTCACCTAAGGTGACGTGGAAGTGTTCGAAGATTATGGGTTCGGGGCATGCGGATGTGGAATCTTTTGAAGTCCCGAAGTCCCGAAACTTAGACACCTAAGGATCCATAGAGAGTGTCAACCATTGGATGTTGGGTAGACATGGATGGTTGACTCGCCATACATCGTGAGTTAAGTGATATGAACTTAGAGAGAGGTTGTCGTATTGCGCTTTGAAATTTCTGAAGGCTGAAGGCCCCAGTAAGCGCTTATTGATCTAGCGCTTGTTCATGACCCATGGTCGCGTGGGTTGGGGACTAAGAGAAAGGGGCTAGCGCCCTAAAACTTAGTAGAGAAGAGTTCTGAAAGTAGAAATCTGCGAGGATTCTTGATTGAACGAGAATCATAGAGAATGAAAACTGAAGGTTTTCTTGAGTCAAATTTGTTTATGAATGCTGTGGGATTTGTTAAGGATTAATGTCCTGACAAATTCTGGTTGTCTGCACATTGTGTTTGCATAAGTTTAACGAGTGCCAGAACCGTTTGGAGCTGCCACTCAGTGAAAATAAATGGAGGAGACACATAATACTTCCAGTTCAAAGAACGAAGGTAAAGGGATGGATGTTCATTTAGGAGTTGAAGGGTCAAACTCCAATGGACATGGAGAAGAGATAGATAAAGAAGGGCATATGATGAAAATCATTGATCGATTGTAGAAACATGCCCAAACTCATCGAGCAGATGGCAGAAATCTCATGAAAGCTAAGGAACAACAAGCAGAATTCAACTTAAAGTTGATGAAGAGTCTGGAGAGAATAGAAACAAAGTTGGACAAGGAGAGAGACTGGAGAAAAACAGGGATTCACTAGACCTCTGAGGGAATAAGATCAAGAAGTGTTGGTAGACACCATCATCACTCCCAAAGTCGCTCCAAGAAGAGGGCACATAGTATTTCAAGCCCATCTCTACTAGAAAGCACAAGAGATATGGAGTGGATGAACTAAAGAGAGAAATGAACAATATTAAGCCTCCAACGTTTGATGGAGAACACAAGAAGGAGGAAGATGCCAAAACATGGTTTCTTTGCATGAGGAGATAATTCCAACTGCATAATTATTCATCTCATGCAGAAGGAAGAATTGTGATGTATCAACTAAAAAGAAAGGCATCCATGTGGTGGGATCAACTTGTGAAGGTGCAACACATTAGAGAGAAAGATATCACTTGGAAAGAATTCAAGAGGTATTTCGAGAAGAAATACTCGACTAAAAGATATCATGACAGAAATATGAAAGAGTTCTTTGAACTCAAGCTGGGTAGCATGACCATTGATGAGTATGAGCGAAGATTTTTGGAATTATTGAAGTATGTTTTGTTCATCAAAGAGGAGACTGTCAAGATTCAAAGGTATCTAAGTGGATTGGCACCTTACATTGGTGACAAGATTCAATATGATGATCCTAAGACTATGGAAGAAACAATAAGGAGGGAGAAATGATTATGTGAATAACAAAGAGAGAAGCCTACCTTCCGGAAGGCCTGGGAAGACAAGAAGAAATTCCAGATGGATCAGAGGAACAAGGGAACTAAGCCACCCTTTTTCAGAAACAGTCCTCAAGGAAAACCATCATTTAGAGAGTTGAGAATGGCTGACATAGGGGAACAAAGGCCAAGACAGATGCCCATTTAGTGTTGGGGCTGTCAGGAGAACCACAAGTACAGAGATTGTCCCCATAAAAATGGAAAAGTGAGATCTGTCCATAATGTTCAGCAAACTAAAACAGTGGAGGACATGGGAAGTAGAATGCCAAGGATCTACGTAGCCCTTGACAACAAGAAAGATGAATATCAATCACACATGATTGAAGTAGAAGGTATGATCAATAACCATACCTTCACTATTTTAATTGATTCAGGGGCTAGCCATAGTTATATAGATCCTAGAGTCATGGAAAGTTTTCATTTGTCGAGAAGCAAACATGAAAAGTCTTGGTTAGTGTAGCTGGCTACAGGAACCAAGAGGAAAGTCACTGAGTTAGTTAAGTCCTATTCAGTGGACATGAATGGACTGAGCACAAAGGATGAATTGAAAATTCTTCCTTTAGGTTCTTATGACTGTCTAATTGGGATGGACTGGTTGGACCAGCACCATGCCATCTTGGACTGTTGTAACAAGGAATTCACTTACTTGGATGAGGAAGGAAATTGGAAAATAGTCCAAGCAATTCCCAGAGTTGTTGCTATCAGAGAAATCTCAGCAATGCAGCTAAAGAAGTGCTACAGAAAAGGCTGTCAGTTATTTGCAGCCCATGTGGAGGAAACACCTAAGGATAAGGTGTCAAGTATTGGAGATCATGCAGTACTAAAGGAGTTTGAAGATGTATTCCAGGAGGTACTAGGATTACCTCTAAAAAGAGATATTGACTTCTCTGTAAACTTGATGCCTGGAGCAGCTCCAGTGTCGAAAGCTCCTTATAGAATGAGTACGCCAGAGATGAAAGAGCTGCAATTATAGCTTGAAAAGATTTTGAAGAAGAGGTATATATGCCCAAGTGTTTCACCTTGGGGTGCCCTGGTCCTGTTCATGAAGAAGAAGGATGGGACGTTGAGATTGTGTATCAATTTCAAACAATTGAACAAAGTAACTGTAAAGAACGAATATCCTTTGCCGATGATTGATGACCTCTTCAATCAATTGAAGGATATGAAGATATTTTTGAAGATAGACCTCAGGTTGGGATATCACCAGGTAAGGATAAAGGATGAAGACATCAGCAAGACCGCTTTTAGAACAAGGTATGGTCACTATGAATTCATAGTGGTGCCATTTGGGTTCTCAGTTGCATCCACTATTTTTATGTGCTTGATGAATGGTGTATTCGGGGACTATCTAGACAAGTTTGTCATAGTATTCTTGGATGACATTCTGGTGTATTCCAAATCAGAGGAAGAGCATGAACAACATCTGAGGATGGTGTTGCATGTGCTAAGAGAGCACCAACTGTATGCCAAGTTGAGAAAGTGCTCAATTTATCAGGAGCAGATCCATTACTTGGGGCATATTATTTCGAAGGATGGGATAGTTGTAGATCTTGAGAAGATTGAGGCCGTCAGAGAATGGTCGGCGCCAAGGAATGTGACAGAATTCAGATCCTTTATGGGTATAGCTAGTTATTACAGAAGGTTTATCGCAGGGTTCTCGAGGATAGCTCACCCTATCACTTCCCTTCAAAGGAAGGAGAATAAATTTCAGTGTACAGAAGATTGTGAGAAAAGCTTTCAGCGATTGAAGCAACTATTAACCAGTGCTCCAATCCTAAGGATCACAGATCCAAATGAATATTTCTTGGTGTGCACAGATGCATGCAAAGAAGGACTGGGAGGAGTCCTCAGTCATAATGGATTCATAATCTGTTATGAATCCGGAAAGTTGAAAGAGAACAAAAGGAACTATGCAACTCATGATTTGGAGTTGGCAGCCATAGTACACGCTCTAAAGAAATGGAGGCATTACCTCATGGGAAGGAGGTTCAAATTGAGAATAGACCACAATGGTCTGAAATATTTGTTTGATCATCCAACTTTGAACGCTAGGCAGAGTAGGTGGTTGGAGTTTCTCTATGAGTATGATTTTGATATCAATCATATCAAAGGAAAGGAGAATAAAGTGGTTGATGCACTCAGCAGGAGAGTACACGAATTACATGCTACAACCATTAGCATGTACCTAACTAATATTAAAAGCAGAATTTTGGAGGCTGCAAATACAGATTTGCAGTACAGGGATTTGGTAGCAAAGCTACAACAAGGTAAGATGCCACAGAAAGTGGAGAATTATAAATTGGAAACTGATGGAATACTTCTATACAAGAACAAAATTTATGTACCTAATGTCCAGGACTTGAAACTTATGATTTTGCATGAAATGCATAATGTGCCTTATGCTGGGCACCCTTGATATCAAAAAACTGTGGCAACAATCAAGAGACATTACTTTTGGCCAAGTATGAAGAAATATATTGTAGAATACATCGCCAGATGTATGGAGTTCTAGAAGGCTAAAGATGAGCATAGACTCCCAGAAGGATTGTTGTAGCCTTTACCCATTCTTGAGTGGAAGTGGGAAGTGGTGACAATGGATTTCATCACAGGATTGCCCAGAACAGGCAAGCAACATGACTCAATCATGGTGGTGGTGGAAAAGCTTACGAAAGCTTCCCATTTCATTCCACTAAAGACTACTCACAAGGCAACGAATGTTTCCAACATCTTTATGAAGGAAGTGGCACGATTGCACAAAATTCCCAAGACAATTGTGTCTGACAGAGACCCGAAATTTACTTCAAATTTCTTGAAAGGGTTATTCAAGGGGTTCAGAACGAATCTGAACTTCAGCACAGCCTATCATCCTAAGTCTGATGGGTAGACAGAGCGAGTGAATCGAGTAATAGAAGACAAACTAAGGATGTATGTGATGGACAAACCATCGAAATGGGAAGACTACCTACACTTGGTAGAATTCGCCTACAATATTGGGTATCAAGCATCGTTGAAGATGGGCCCATTTGAATCACTTTATGGAAGAAAGTGCAATACTCTAGTAAGTTGGGATAATCCAGCTGATAGAGCAATAGTTGGGCCAGATTTTCTCAAGGAAATGGAAGAACAAATGTTAAAAATTAAGTAGAATTTAAAGGTTGCCCAAGATAGGAAAAAAACTTATGATGATAAAAAATGAATCCACAGAGAGTTTAAAGTGGGAGATCATGTTTTCCTAAAAGTGAAATCTAACAGAAGTTCCCTAAAGCTGGGAAGCTGCTCCAAGTTGGCAGCCAAATTTTGTGGGCCATTTGAAATCCTAGAAAGGATTGGGCCAGTTGCATATATGCTTGCATTACCTACATCCATGACTGTACATAATGTGTTTCATATTTCATTGCTTAAGAAATATATACCTTATGCTATTCATGTAATCGATTGGAATGTGATTCAGGTGGAACAAGAAGGTGTCCTGCAAGTGCATCTTGTGCGCATATTGGACCGAAAAAGCAAACAGCTTCGGAATCGAGCCATAGGGTTTGTAAAGGTCCAGTGGACCTAGTACGGTCCTGAGGACACGACATGGGAGCATGAGGATGTTATGCGGGCATAATACCCACATCTTTTTGAATATTTTGAAAATCTTGTTGATGCTGTGTGAAAGTTGCACTGAGGACAGTGCAAAAATAAGGGGAGGGGATTGTAATATCTTCAAGGACGAGCCCTGTTGTAATCATGTTTATGAATTGTAAATCATGTTTTATAGGCTGGTGAGCCAAGTATTGATAAGATGGTGGGCTTATGTGTTTATTAGGCCAGAGAGCCTAAGTGTTAAAGGCCGTGAGCCAGTTTTTGTATATGTAATATGAAGATCATTAATATAATATATGAACATCATTGTGTGCATACCGACCACGGAGAAAGAGGGATGGGGGAATAAGATTCCACAGGGTGGGTAAGGAAAAAGGGGCTGAAGGGTTGGAAAGAGGGGATAATCTTAGGGGCTTAAGTCCTTGAGAATAATATATTATTATTATTCTAAAGTTGTGTGACAAAACATGTTTTTATCCCAAGTCCTGGGAGAGGCAACAGATGCAACTCCAACGTGTGCAAAAGGGAATGCATGCATCTTGTTATCCCTAATTTCTAGGGATAGCTAGGAGATCATGTCTTAAGGCCCACAGGTCCTACACATGGAGTACCGAGAGCAGGATTGACCTGAGCATGGCCCTGGAGGGCCCATCCTTCTTCTTCTTCATCAGATTTGTCCTGTCAGTAGCAGTAGCATCCATCACCATCGACTTGGAATTGCATCAGAGAAGACTCTTGCTCCATGAGGTAATTGGTCCAGGTATCATGGTATGTGTCATGTTTGATCATTATAACTTTAAGATATATGCATCAGGTTCCTTACATTTCTGACAACTGCTTGGATCTTACACTAACCCACTTGACCATTGTTGGGGGGATTAACGGGGTGCCCTAGCAAGCTCGTGCCCATAGGTTTTGGTTAGCCACCAGGGGGGATTTGAAGAGCCATCGTCCACTCCCACCATATTATCATTTTACATCTTATCTCCCATATATCCATCCCATTCCCCTAGTCCGGGCATTAGGATGACCTATTTGAGGGGTTACACTTTGTCCTATGGGAAGAAGGGGCTAAAGGCCCAGGAGGTAAAAGCAGCTGGTATAAGATAAAATCCATAGGAAATAAAACCTAGAGATGCCTCGCCCAGGGATCCCCGATAAGGCAATAAAAGGCCTCTCGATAAGAAACAAAAGGGACCCAAAGAAAAATAATAAAACAAGACCTAACCAAGAGGATGGGAGGTCTCATCATGAGCCGACCCATTATGTTCATAGGTATCTAACAGTATGACATTGCCATTATCTGGTCACCACGCCAGGGCAATGACCCTTGGTTGCATGGCCAAGGGAAAGGGGGTCTCATCACGAGCCAACCTTATCATTTCTGCGAAAATACTCGTGGGTAACACTGTCATCTCTGGTCACCACGCCAAGGTAGTGTCCTCTGGTCAGACCTTGAAGCCAAAAAGAAAGAAAAAGTAATAAATAAAAGAAAGAACAAAGGCAACAAAGGGCTTGGAAAGAACTGCATCCATGACAGGTACAACTCGCCTCCTACAAAGGCACCCACAGACAATACCTGCCCCTAGTCTTCACTATGTCTGGACATCCTTAGACCATACCACCTCATGTTACATGGCTTGAATGATGTCCTTTGGAAACTTTCCTCTTCTTATGGATGCTGGCTCAACAGGGCACTTTGTCTTTTCTTCAGCTTTGTATAGTAGGTCAGTGTAATGTCTTTGAGCTATTAGATGATATTATAGGGGTCTCATGCATGCATTTAATAAAATTAATGATGAAATATGATTGACATTGCTATGATCCCAAGGACTAATGAGCCCATGGAGGGTGAAGTTTTTGATGTGCAGGACCATGCCCGACGGATAGGTACCAGTGGACCGGTACACATGGGGAGATGATTAGCTCGGACCTCCATGGGGCTGAAGAGCCCATCAGATGGTTGTTGGGATCCCATCAGTGGCAGAGAAAGGACAGTGTTATGATGAGCCTTTGCACATGAAGAAAAGAAGGACGTTCCACCCAGGACACTTTGGCTGAGCCCAGCCTAGGGGGGATGACCCACTTCAGGTGGAACATTTTCCTCTTGATGGACATGACGTTGCCCAGGAGATCTGGACATCATCTTGAGCGTGTGGCAGTTTGATGGGCTTACTGGCACATGTGGCAGCTTAGAGGAGCCCTAAAAGGGCTAACGCTTGACTTTTGGATGCTGGACTAGCCCAAAAAGGGCCAATGTCTCCCTTAGAAGAGCTTGACGTCCCACCTTTTGCTCATTTTGTGTATTTTACTTAGCAGTTAATGTAAAAACAGTGTAATTTTTGTAGCCAGCCTTGTCGGTTGTTTTAATGACCTATTTTGTAAATTAAAGGTCATTGGATGATATATATTGAGGATGTTTTTCCCTCATTTGGATAGAACACAACTCACTCTCTTTTGAGATCTGATTTCTTGCACCCTACTAGGGTAAATTTGGTGTTTAAGTGAGGCGCACTTGTTCTTGGAGGATTTTTCTTGGCATTTATGGCATTTCTCTCAAGGAAGGTTTACAACTAGGGTTTGCTTGTGCTTTCATCATGACATGTAAGTGAATTTTCATGCAAAACTTCTTAAATGAATGGTTGTAGGTATAATTTCTTACATTTGCTTATTGTATTGTTGATTTAAAACCCTAGGTAACAAGCACACAAGTAGGTTATTGTTACATGTCCCCTTGTTGAGAAATAGTTTTCAGCCATTGAAGAAAGAAGATAGAGCCTAGCCATTGCTACACTTGTCTTTCTTTTTCTGAGCTAGCATTGAGGTTATAGGTTGAAAAGAGGAGACATCCTAGGCATAGTTTGACTACACCTAGGGTTTCACCTTCTAGGGTTTGAAGGCCTTGCCATTGCAACACTTTCTCCCTTAAATTTATACTTTGAGCTAGCCGTTTTTCCAAGTTTATTTAGAGAAGGAGGAAAGAGCACGAGGCCTTGCTTAAGCAACACCGGAGTGAGCCTCTTTCCCCTAGGGTTTTGATTCTAGGGCCTTGCCTTTGCAACACCATATAACCCTACCTTCTAGTCTCTAAGTTTTCATCCTTCCGAGACCTTGTGCCCTTACTTCTGACTCCATATACCCTATGGCACTGGTTAGATCTCCAACGTTGAGGCTTTAGTGTACAAAAAAACCTTTTAAAACCCTAAATTTAAAACACTAACTAACATTGCTAACATAATAAAGGCTGACGTCATAGTTGAGTATCTCATCTTGACGCAACAAAGGTGTAATATAAGCAATTGAGTGATGACATCAAGCATTTATTGAACAAATTGTTGATTGGATATACTGTTGGCTTGGTCATTTTGGTAGATATTGATGAATTGATGATCTTTCATAGGCTAATTAACAGAACGTTGACTTCATCTTGTATCTATTACATTGCTTATTGAATGAAATCAGATAGTTAAAGAAGTACTAACCCTTTGAGTTATAGCCTGCAAATATATATATTGTTTTGCTGTTGTTTTGTTCCAGGCAGGTGTTTCCAACAGGGCCTACACTTCTTTTATTGGCTGATTAGCCTGACTATCTGACACTGGTGGTAACCTGCGAGGAGGGAAATCTTAAAACTTGACCTTGTATCCTTTGCCTCTTCAAACCCCAGGTTACTGGGGACGTCTCCCCTGGGCTAACCTCCCTAAATAGAAAGAACCTCCCCATCGAGGTGACATTGGGTGGGGAAGGTTCTTGTTATGCCAGTTTGTCTTCTATCCTCTAGCCTGTGACCTAAACTACAAACTGTGTGATAACACAGCTCTAGGAAGACAAGTGTCGACCTGGACGCATGCGATTAAAAGATGAAGTGTCAGCTAAGTCTGGGGTTCCTCCTCCATTCTACCATCGATTGTCTAAAATCATGAATTTTGTCTGATCTCGGCATGCATACCCTCACGCAGCTCTAAAACCCAAGGCCTGTGATGTTTTCTTGAGGAGTTGATACACCCTCTGTCTGAACCATCGAGTTTGTGTTCGACCTCTGCGTGGATTTCTTGTCACGCATCCTAAAACCTATGTTACGTGAACCATGTTGTGTCTTAGTGACCTATTGCCATTTTTCTGGACATCCACACCCAATTTTCCTGTTGTTGCTATCACCTGTGAGTTAACCAAAAGATGTTATTGTTGCTGTTATATTGAACTTGCGGGAATTGAGTTGAAAACTAGTTGAATAATTGGGTTGTTAGACCCATGGTAGAAGAGGCAGGTTGTCATGTCTGTGAGAAGCTCTCTGCATGTGAGTGAGTTTGCTGGGAAGTGGTTTTATCCCAGAGAAAGTCTAGCACCAACTACGAAGCTCTGAGAATTCTTGATCTAGCATGTTGTCGAGAACCAGAGAGGGAGGTGAAGCACTGATGGACTGTGCTTGTGAAGGTGTATACTCCCGAGTGGAACATGCATGTGGGGAATGAGATTCCGTGAGTAGTGGGCATAAGAAGGCTCTTGGAGAGAATCCTTCTGGTTTCTCTGTGCACTTCTTTTCCTGTAACCTCAGCCTAGTCTAGGATTCCCTTGCCCTGGGTGGAGCTTGGTCCCAGCTTGGGGTTGACCCACTACTGAGCGTGATGAGCAACGTGGTCTAAGGCTGGGAGGTTCGTGGAAGGTCTGCACGTAGTTGGTGGAGTTACAACAGTTTCAAAGATAAGTATATGCATGTGTTTAATTTCAATTAAAATGCATGTTTGTGATGCTTGCAATATTATCATGTATTCCATTGCAATGATATTTACTGTTAATTCCATTAATTTTGTATGTTAGCAGTAATTACATGTTTACTCTGTGTTAAGTCATTTAACTTCATTTAAATGCATACTATATAAGTATGAGAATGTTTCTTCGTAGTAGTGTTGCCCGACAGTGGGGTTGATGGCCAAGGACGTTACACTATCTCTAGTTCAAACACTCTAAAATTTGATGATGTTGTTGGTGTTATCCTTAGAAAGGAAATGTGATGGAAAAGCATAGGTGAGACATCATGTAATACATTGACAGTGGAGAATAGGGGAAGAAAAATGATAGAGGAAAGGGCTCAGGGAACCATGGGAATTATAAGAAGGGCATATCCAAATCTAGACTAGGAAATATAGAGTGCCAGAATTGTGGAAAGAAAGGACAACTGAAGAAAGAATGCAGAGCTCCAAAGAAACAAAGAGATGGACAGTAGGTGAAAAATCAGGGAGCAAATGTAATAGGTGATGTGTTACAAGATGCTTTGATTCTTTTTGTAGATAATATTTTTGAGTCTTGGGTAGTATATTTAGGGGCTTCATTTCATGCCACACCCCATAGAAAACATTTTCTAGATTATGTTCAAGGTGATTTTGGACAGGTTCATTTGGGTGATGATGCACCATGCAAAATTGTTGGAATGGGAAAGCTACAAATAAAGAAAAAGAATGGAAAACAATGGTTGTTGAAAGAGGTCAATCATGTTCCATATCTAAGAAAAAATCTAATTTCAATAGGAAAGTTGGAAAGTGAATGATGTATATCTATATTTACAGATAAGGTGTGGAAGGTCACCAAAGGATCATTGGTGATAGAAAAAGAAGAGAAGGTAGGTACATTGTATTTATGTACTAGTAATTTTGATTCTTCTATCTCTTTAACTTCTACAGGAGTGGATACAACACTTTGGAATCATAGGCTTGGACACATGAGTGAGAAGGGGATGCATATACTTCACAAAAGGATTTTTTTCCATGTCTTAAACAAATTGATTTGGATTTTTGTGAGCATTGTGTTTATGGAAAACATATGAGAGTCAGATCTCTCGGATTTGGAAAAGAAAATAAGAGTGAAAGGTTAGATCTTGTGCATATAGATGTATGGGGACCAACTCAGGTATCATCTCTTAGTGTCTTTCGTTATTATGTTACTTTTATTGATGATGCAACTAGAAAAACTTGGGTTTATTTCTTTTGCAACAAGGAGTTTGATGATTACTGTTCATACCATGTGATTCATAGAGAGAAAACAGTTCCATGAACACCACAAGAAAATGGTGTGTCATAAAGGATGAGCATGAAAATCATGGAGCATACAAGGAGTATGAAATTGCATAAAAGTTTTCCCTTACAGTTTTGGGCAGATGTTGTAGATATTTTTGTTTACTTGATAAAAAAAGAACCTTCAAGTTCTTTGGATGGTGGCATTCCAGAGGAGGCATCGACAGGTAAAAAGGTAAACTATTCATTTCTAAATACTTTCGGTTGTGAAACATTTTTCCATATTGATAAAGAAAATAGAACAAAGCTTGAAGCAAAATCCAAGAAGTGTATATTTATTGGATATGGTGTTAATGATTTTGGTTATCTCTTATGAGATTAAGAAAATCACAAAATCATTAGGAGTAGATATGTCATATTCAATGAGAATGTCATGTATAAAGATCAGTTGCAGGGAAGGAAACAGGAAGAAGAAAAACCAAAATACACAGTGCTTGATGAGATCACTGCAAAAAATTTTCCAAAGGTACGAGAAAATCAAAATGTACAACAACATGAGCAACAAGTACCTCAAACTCCTACAAGTGTTGTTAGAAGATCAACCAGGTTAAGTAGACCCCCTAAACGATATTCTCCTTCATTGTACTATTTATTGTTTACTGATTCTTGTGAACCAGAAAGTTATGAAGAGGCAATGCAAGTACACACTAAAAGGAAGTGGGAGAAAGGCATGAAAGAGGAAATGGATTCCTTGGTAAATAACTAGACTTGGGACTTGGTTCAGTTTCTTGTAGGAAAAAGAGCATTGAAAAATAAATGGGTTTACAGGTTGAAGGAAGACGATGGAGGAAAAACGCAGTACAAGGCTAGACTTGTGGTAAAGGGGTTTGCATAAAAGAAAGGTATAGATTTTGATGAAATATTTTCTCCTGTTGTTAAGATGAATTTAATTAGGACTATTTTAAGTCTTGTGAAAGTAGAAGATTTGTATCTTGAACATTTAGATGTAAAAACAACTTTTCTCCATGAGGATTTGGATGAAGAGATTTATATGCAGCAACCACATGGCTACGGGGTCAAAGGGAAGGAAAATTTGGTATGCAGGTTGAAGAAGAGATTGCATGGCCTAAAGAAAGATCCAAGGCAGTGGTATTTGAAGTTTGACAGGTTTATGACAGAACAAGGTTATAGTAGATGTCCTTCTGATCACTGTGTTTATTTTAAACGGATAGAAAATGGAAGCTATATTATCTTGTTATTGTATGTAGATGACATGCTTGTTGCAGGGTCTAATATGCAATATATAAATGTGCTCAATAAGAAATTAGTTAATTCATTTGCGATGAAGGATTTGGGTGTTGCAAAGAAAATCCTTGGTGTGAGAATAACAAGAGACAAGAAAAATTGCAAATTGACATTGTCTTAGGGCGAGTACATAGAGAAGGTGTTGGAGAGGTTTAGAATGCAGAATGCAAAACTAGTTAGTACACCTTTGGCCAGCCATTTAAAATTAACCAAGGAAATGTGTCCCAAGACACACGAGGAGATAAAATACATGTCCAGAGTCCCTTATTCATCAACAGTTGGCATGTTGATATATGTGATGGTTTGCACAAGACCAGATATTGCACATGCAGTGAGAGTTGTGAGCAGGTGTATGAACAATCTAGGTAAATAACATTGGGAGATAGTAAAGTGGATTCTTAGGTATTTGAGAGGTATTGCTAATCATGCATTATGTTTTGGAGGTTCAGACATTGTTCTACAAGGATATGTTGATTCATGTATGGTAGGCGATAAAGATAGCAGGAGGAGCACCACAAGGTATGTTTTTACTATAGGTGGAACAACAATAAGTTAGATTTCGAAACTGCAAAAGGTTGTTGCACTTTCAACAATGGAAGCAGAGTATGTTTTTTCTACAAAGGCTAGTAAAGAGATGATTTGGTTACAAAGGTTTATGGAGGAATTGTGAAAGAACCATGAGGATAAAAGATTGTACTGTGACAACGAGAGTGTCATTCATCTTGCAAAGAACTCATCCTTCAATTCGAATATAATAATATACAACTTAGGTACCATTTCATACGATTCATCTTGGAAGACGAACATTTGAAATTGGAAAAGATACATACTAGCCAGAATCCTGCAAACATGTTAACAAAGGGAGTAACCAGAGAGAAACTGAGTTCCTTCTCAGTTCTATTTGGTCTTCAAGAATGAAAGTGAAGATGAGAAATTTCCTAGGTCTAGGGTGGAGTATAGTCCAACAGGTACAACAACAGTGGAGTTATTGTGATCAATCTCCAAGTGGGAGATTGTTGGTTGTGGAGCCTGATTATGTTCCTGATTTAGATGTTTGTTTTAGCTGTGCTTGGAACCCATTCCCTAACAGAGGGTGTGGGGGGGATTCCCCCCCCCCCCACAATTGTCAATTCGGGGGTAGTGCCCCCGAAGAAATATTTTGGGAAAAATTACCTTGTAAAGTATTGTAATTTCGGAGTCAATCTGGACCGTTCATTATAAGGCCGCACATTTGACAGTATAAGTTATTTAGGGTTTTTTCCCTAGAAGGAAACCCTCGCTTATGAGGAAATTGTATTGTGGCTATGTAGTAATGTGAATATTGTATTCTAAGAGAGTAGACTATGAGAGAAAGATGAGGAAGTTACAACGGGTGTGTCGTAGGTTGTATCCCTTCATTTTGTTGGATGATAAAAATAAAGGACTTGACAATTTCTCTAGTGGACGTAGCCCACACTGGGTGAACCACGTATATCTGTGTCTCTATTATATTATGAATCTCCTGTGTTTATTTCCGCATTTTTTTTATTTTATTGATCCTCAATCCTGTTTTTCTAACATATGGAGGTGGGGAATTTTTTTTTCTCTTAAATCCTCTATGGAATGCAAGAAACTCAAAAAGGCACCTACAAATTCCAGTATTTTGGGTTTTGTCACACACCCGTGTCAGAGTAAGCTATACCATGCATTAGTTCGATGACTAACCTGAGAATCAAACCTCCTTGCACCAATAGAAGCACCAGAGCACCAGATCCTGTAACACCAGAGAACCAGAGCAGGAGAAGGAACAAAGTGTGGACATGGGAGTTCGAGCTTGGTGCGCGGGAGAACCAATTTCCAAGGTAGGGAGAGGAAGGGTGTCAGTGCATTAAGTGCACCTCACTAAACTCCCTGCAGCCAACAAAGGAAGACAATGTCGTGACAGACATGGGAGAACATTAACAGAGCGTGCTAAACGAAGACGTGAAGACGACAAATTGAAATAGTGGGATACATATTTGCTGACAGATGAGTTTGCCGAAGATGGGACGTTACACGATGGTCCACAAACCCAAAAGGTAGAATGTTTAGCTTAAAGGTAGAACATAAAGTAGAAACCTATGCATTGACAGTTGACAAATACTATTAACTTTCGACAATAAGATGTCCACCTTACTTAGCACATTCTCCACTTTTATGAATAAATGTCTTATCAAAATGAAGAAACCATGTAAAATTTGGATCCTACTTCCATGGACTATAACTACATGGTCGTGCTTTATTATTTCAAAGGACGATATTATCACCTTGTTTTCAACGATTGAACCTCACAAAATATATGATCTGAAATATGCTATATATGATCTGAAATATATGAAATAGTTATGATAATTATTTATGTTACAACACTTTCAATTTCATCGGTTCATAAATTGTCTTGGTTTGTATCATTCATCAATTTTCTTGGTTTGTAGCATGACATAAAATATGTTTAGAGTTATCCTTGAAATACTAAGAAAATTATATGTTAACAAAATCGATCCATCCAAGGACAACTTAGATTAAATGGAAATTTAAGATATGGAATTTTGTTAAGTTATAAAACTTTGATATGGTTTTTTTCTATTTTTATCTTATCACTAGGAAAACATGCAATGAATAATTCCTAAACCTAGTTCCTAAATATTATGTGAATTGTGTTATTGGTCCCTGCCGAAGGCGTAGAGGGACTATAGCGATCGATAATTCATTGACTTGGTATTAGTTTGTCGTTTGACTACAAATTTTTGCATACTTTCTATTGTTCGAAGTACAAAACTAAAAACATTATTTTTTATATAATAAAAAAACCCATATATGTCATGATCTGATTGGATGATAGATTTGAGGTCTTATTGCCAGCTTCACTATTCCCAATGAATTATATGTTTCCATATCCAAAGTTTTTATCATCTACGATACTTTTTGAATTTGTACTATTCATACTAGAATGTTTAGATATGCAAATTTTATAGTGATTGGTAATTCGTTGACTTTATATTAGTTTTTTGTTTGACTACAAATTTTTGCATACTTTCTATTGTTCGAACTACATAACTAAAAACATTATTTTTTTATTTTTTTTATTATAGGGTAAATTCATGGAGGTGGGTAACACTTTCGTGACAATCGGACCTCCAAAATTCCGAAAGACATTTTTTCGGCCGAACCTCTAAACGTCAAATTGAATGGTACTGTGACACCACCTTCGATTTTCGTGTACAATTTTAGCCGGGCGAATTTTTTTCATCTGTAACCTCTTTTCGGCCAAAAGGTATTCCAACCGAAAAGATGTTTCGGCCGAAAGAATATGTCGGCCGAAATATTATTTCAACCGAAACATTCTTTCGGCCGAAAAAATGTTTATATATTTACCGCACATCGTAACTGTTATGGTTTTCTGAGTTCTTGGTTGTGTGAGTGTAATGTGAGTGAGTGTTGGTAGGCGGTCATGTTTGAGTGTTTGGCGGGGTCCTGTTTGAGTGTTGGTGGGAGGTCATGTTTGAGTGTTGTCGGGAGGTCTTGTTTGAGTGTTTGGCGCAGACGTGTTGGCGGGCAGTCCTGTGGGTGGATGGGTGGTCGGAGCTGCAGGTATTTTGACTGTAAATTTAAATTTAAATTTAAATTTAATTTAATCTGTAAATTTAAATTTAAATTTACTTTAAATTTGATTGTGTATTTTCACTGTGACTTGGCCGCGGGCGGCTATCCCTATGGCCAAGCTGTGGGCACGCTAATGGCTTGGCCATAAGGCTGGCCCCCCATGGTGAAGTCACAGTCCATGGGCTGTGACTTGGCCGTGGGGGGGCAACCTTGTGGCCAGGCCATGGGCACGCCAACGGTTTTGCCATAAGGCTGGCCCCCCGTGACCAAGTCACAGTCCACGGGTTGCGACTTGGCCACGGGGGGGCAGCCCTGTGGCTAAGCTGTGGGCACGCCCACAGCTTGGCCATAGGGCTGGCCCCTCGCGACCAAGTCACAGTTTAGTAGAATTTCCTCCATTTACTGTTTATCTGTGTAAACTGAAATAAAATTACTATGTATCTGTTTAGAATTCCCTCCATTTACTGTTTAGAAATAAAAGTAGACCAAAATAAAATTAAAGTAGAATTCCCTCCATTTACTGTTTATCTGTTTATCGTATTTCGTTGTTTATCTGTGTAGACCGAAATAAATGATATTTCGTTGTTTATCTTCACATCAATTTCACCTTTTATTTGTGTAGACCGAAATAAAAGTATATTTAGGTAGATGTTTTAACTTATAAAAAAATATGACTTGGATGATGTAATCGACGCAATAGTGAATAATTAGTCACTTGCAGTAATTTTTGAACTCAATTGTTGTTTCCTTTGAAGGTGTATTGTTATCATTGTTGCAAACCGAGTTTAATGATAATTATTGTAAAATTTTAATGGATTAAAATGCATGGAATTTTTTCCTATGGTTTATAATTACTGTAAATTATTGGTTTGTCTTGATTGATGGAATAAACCATAGTTTTAGTGATCGTTGATATAATTTGTAAAAGGAAACAAAAGTTTTCACCTCTTATGGATCAACAAACAATTTAATTATCCTTCTGCAATCTTAACCCTGGATTAGTAACCTTAAAAGTAGGGTATCTTGATCTAAGCTTGTACAAATTCTCTACTACGATAACAGTGTAACTCTTGTTAATTTATATTCTTGCAAAATTAACATGACTTACACTGTTAAATATACTGCAGTATATAGTAGAAATATATGTAAGAGAAATATACGAATTCATTTTATAAAATACTTCCATATACACTGTTAAATATACTGCCATGAGTTTCTACTATATACTGCAAAATTAACATGAGTTACACTGAATTTTGATAAAAATGAATTCGTACATCACCTGATAGACCGAACCAAAGCCTCCTTCGCCAATCTTGTTTGCTGGGTTAAATTTATATCATTAGCTCGTAAAGTACCATATTTGTAATTTAATTTCGATTTGGATAGAGTTGTTGACAGTTCACTTGATAGTTTGGAATGCCCTGCAAAATAAACATCAGGTTAATAATTCAAGAAATCGTGTATTTCAAAATAAACATCAGGTTAATGATTCAAAAATTCATGTATAACAATGTTAGTAATAGACTTCCAAATTAATGCAACAATTAAATAATCTATTGAAAATTCTTTTTTCCCCTTATCTTTGCGTTGTTATTTTCGATATATTTAATGTTTAGATGCTAGTTTTTTTTTTTTAATCTGTAAAATACCTATTTAAAAAATAAAAAATATACTTCTCGTTAAGTGGTTTAATTCAAATAAATCTATGCATAGAAATAGATTTCGATATCTTGGTTATATGCAAATGTTATCCAACGAAAATTATATTTTTCCTCTTAATAAATAATATTTCTTGTATATATATATATATATATATATATATCTTAGTACAGTTAGATCTAACTACATTGAATTATAAAGCATTTACTGCCACTAACAACAAATTATACATCTAAGTACATGAATTATACAATATTTACTGTCACTAAAAATAAAATATAGGTACAGAAATTAGTTTGTGCCTGAGCAGTCGTCCAGGAGCCGAATTGATTGTCTTTCACTCTGGTGTTAAAGATTTAGATTCAAATGCCCTTCTTTTATGTGCATATATAATCTCTTATTAAAATTGGTTGTGACTTTACCGCGAGGGGCCGGCCCTGTGGCCAAGCCATGGGCACGCCTACGGCTTGGCCACATAGCTGGCCCCCTGTGGCCAAGTCACAGTCATTTCAAACATTTTGTATTTTATAAAAATTTCAAATTGTCCAACTTTTTAATTCAAATGTTTAGTGATATTGAGTAATGACCTATAGGTAAAGATATTGAGTAACTTTTTTAGTGATGGATATTCATTTTAAAAGTAAAAAATGTGCTCACAAAGATACATGGATTGCATTATGGATTGCACTAGTACATGGTATATATTTTGGATTTATGCATTATTTTTTTTTGTTTATCAAAATAGAGTAATATAAGAAAGTGACTTTGCATCTACACATTTGCAGGGACACCATTTTTATTTTTGATGTGATTATTCCCAAAAAAAACCTAAAAATACCCATTTGAAGAACATAGAGCAAAAAAATGCATTCATTTTGATAATATTGAATTTTCATTTCAAATGATTTTGAGAACACTAAATTTCTTAAGTAATAAATTTTAGATGCAAATTATTAATAAAAATAAATTATTATATTATTACAAAATGGAGTAGTAGATGAATTTATTAGTAGTAGTTCTAATAGATTATCTTCAAAATTTCTACCTCGTCCACCCTTATTGAATTTGTAGGTTCCTAAGAGTACTGGAATTTTTTAAGTTCCGGTTGACTAAAATCTCTCTCTAGAATTATTTTAACTAAGAGTTAAAAAAAATCAATTTACAACAAAATCTCAACCGAGAGTTGTAAAAAGCTCTAGTTTGATAATTTTATCAAACCCCACCCTCATAATCTTTTGATCTAATAGAATCAATTGTCACATTTTGGTAAAAGAGTATATATATATATATATATA
>ML795850.1:66649-94348 GCA_009831015.1 Picea engelmannii
TATATATATATTTGATATTTTTAGAATTCAAAATATCAATTTATTGTCTCATATTTGATTTCTCAAAAGGTTAATTTATGTTTTACGATACTGTTTTATAGGATTTTTTCAATGAGAGTTTCACTATGAAGCTTATAACACTTTGTTCTTATTTTAGTAATATTGATTTTCTTCTTTAAGCTAGCTATAACATAAATATGGTTTTCATATTCTAACTTCTGTTTTTATAGGACATTAATTTTGTGTTTTCTCCATTTCTTCATTGCACCACTATTTATGTTCCATAAATGGTAGGCTTGTGAAGTTTCCATTTCACCAATAGAGATCTCTATGAAATTAAAATGATGAGAGTCTCGATCTTTACTATGTCAATGTTGAAATAAAATTGCTTTGTTGTTAATCTGTTAAACACCATTACTAATGTAAGAATATGTTTGTTTTGGTTTGGTTCAATACTTGTCTTAATAGATTGTGGTGGTCTGACCAATGCTCAAAGGTGTCTGCACTAAGTTGATGGAAAAAAAGTGGCAAAGTTGTCAGTTTTGAACTAATGTTTTGTATATTCTCCTTCTTACAATGCATTAAATTAAGCATCAAACTCTTAAATACTTTTCTACTATGTATTAATTTAAATGTTTTATTTTATGTTCACTGTGGACTATTAAAAAACACATGATAAATTCAACATATTTCATTGTGGACTATTCTTGGGCCTATGGGGATTGATAAAATTCAAAATATTTCATTGTAGACTGATAAAATTCAACATAAAGCTGAACTCTTGGGCCTATGGGGACTATTATTACTCCCTCCCTACTTTTCCATAAAAAAATTGATGGTTGTAGGAGATTCCAAGGTCACTATCGACTGGATAAATTACAAATCCAACCCAAGCCTGATATATCTCAACAATTGGAAAGACAATCTCAGAAGCTTAAATAATAGATTTGAATCTATCAAATTTATGCACGTACATAGACAGTTCAACAAAGTAGCAGACAACCTCTCCAAAAAGGTCAAAGGAAATTCTGGCTAGCTCTTTTATGAAGAAATTGTTGATGGAACTGTTGTATGTACAAAAAAGTTTTACATTTTCTAGCATGGATCTTTACATATGTCCATTTTTTGAATAATTTTGTATATGACACTAGATGAATTTTTATAAGTTTACTACAATGTAAAAATGTGGAAGGAAGAAAAGACTATAGATCTTTTTTTATCACCACTTTCTAGATCCATATGTAGCAAAAGTTTCATTTGATTCTAATAGAATAACAGTGAAACTATTCTTTTCACGTGAAAAAAGAGAAGAAAGAACTAAGAAAATTAGTGTAACAATGGGTTAGAAGACATAGAAAGAAAGAATCACTTGAACAAATGGAAGAATGAAGAAAGCCACTATAAATATTACAAAGTAAGACACACACACACACAAGGGGCTCTACACACACTTGAATTTGAACCTAGGACATTTACATGGTCTTTATCATTTCGATATTTTCAGAGAGACATGGTCTCACATTTACATCAAAATGTCAATTTACATCAACATCTCAATGAAAGGTTTTAATTGTTTTTGAATTCACCTTCTTTCTCATACGAACAACTATGAGAAAACTACAAAGATGATAACAATAACTAAGAAAAGCACAAGAAGAGATATTGAGATCACTCATGTAATATTTTGTCTTGTCTTGATTTTACTTGCACTATGTTTATTTACATAAAATATTTGATGAAATAATTTCAATATACTATTTTCTTGATTTAAAAAAAAAACATCAAATTTTATAGTTTCTTATGAAATTTCACAATGAAATATTCAAGAAAATGTGAAATAAAAAATAAATATTATAGTTCATCAAATTTTATAGTTTCTTATGAAATTTCACTATGAAATATTCAAGAAAATGTGAAATAAAAATTATAGTTTATCACTTATAATTTAAATTTTGTTTGATTTGAAAATATGGTTGAAAATAGTCAAAAAAGTCATGGAATTTAATATAAGTCCAACAATGAAAATAGTCAAAACAAGTCATCAAATTTAATATAAGTAAGTGATCTTCATTAAAATTTATATTGATATTAAAATTTATCAGAATTTAAAGTTTTTCTAAGCCATCAATAGTCCCTTATAATGACATGGAAATGGGTCATAGTTTTGATATTGAAGTTATCTGAGCTTCATATGAAAAAACATTGAACAATCAAATTGCAAATAATGAACACATTTATCCTATATGTAGTAAATTGGTTACATGCATTAAAGGATTTGTGTATATGATTTGGATAATTTGTAGGATTAAAGTATAATCATCCAAAGTATAGGTCAATTTAGATTCTCTAGATACAATCTATAGGTTCTTCCCTGAAATTGTAAATAAGGTTTGGTAAACTTTATAATTAATGGGAAATACAACTTTTCTTAATTGAATGGACCATGAAAGTAAACTAAACTGGAAATGATTCTAGAATACTAGATATTCATAAATACATGTACTTTCAATGAAAAATAAAAAATTCTGGAATGTACATGTGTGACTTGTTTAAAAAAATCGTAATGGTATTCCATCTTCAATTATTCGTTCATGATCGACTTTGGACATTTTCCATTTTCTAACTTTTTTTTTAATTGAACTTCTATTAACTTTATGCACATTGCACATACAAAATGACTATATTAACAAATTGTGACATTTGACTGGTAGTCTTGAAAGTGAACATGAGTATCGGTTTGATGGGTTTCTTGAAAAAAATATCCTTTCAATACAATGGATCCTCTTTCATATATAAAACCGTTATCATCAAAATCTTCTAATAGCCTCATATTTTGTTCTGTGCATCACATCAAATAATATTTCACGTTTTTAGTGTTTTCTACAGGTGCAACCATGGCAAAGACGTCTCCTAAAAATAATTGGATATATTGGACAACAAATAGTTCGTCTTAGATTATCACACAAGTACATCTACAAGTTATTTGAAAAAAATTAAACATAAAAATTACCTTCTCTAACAAGATCAGAAATTCTATCGCCATCAAATGACATTATAGTTTTATTTGATTCCATCTCCTCTGAGCTTGCAAGCGGAATTTTCCATTTTATATTAAGTTCGGTATGCCTCCAAGCATTAACATATTCTGCATTTTCGTTTCCATAAATATCTATGGATTCTGTGTCCTCTATGTAAACTGAACAAAAACAAGACTCATTTCTTCAATCAAATGCAAACACATTTTGATAACGTTTTGTTTTAACTGAATGTATTTTTCGTGTCCCATGTATTGTACTAGTGTCATATGGGATTGATCTATTTACATCTTGGATTCCAACATACCAAAAAATCCTGCACAAAACAAGAACTTGTTAACTTGAAATCTCTCAAGAAAATGATTGAAGATTGAATATAAATTTCAACACATTTAAATAAAAATATCCTGTGTACACATGTGTAACATGTATATATAGACACACATGCGCACATCCCTTGACAAATTATATTCATGGCTTAGCACCATTTTTCACCGTTCAACAACTTTATCAGCAGATTCAAATCGATCGACATGAGGGTTCATATGATACCTTCGAAGTGCTCGTTTTACACATGCCGCTGCACCATCATGCTCTCCTTTTCCATGATCAGTCTCAAAAAAATTCCAACAATGTGTAATGTTTGATTTTTTTTGAAGACGACATAACCAATAGAATGATCGTGAATATTTGAATTGACCTGCACACCCATCTGACCATATCCAATGTCAATCGAATCCAATTTCACATTCTTTCAATGAATCATAAAATTTATCAAAACAATGTTGTACATAATGTGTGTCATGTGCTCGATCTTCACTTATATAAAAGTGATATTCTTTTAATAACATGTCGATTGTTGTTGGTGATTTCTATGTTATCAAGATTCCATTGAGCATGTCTATATCGAATGTGAACAAATATCATGACTTGATCAGAATGATAATATATACTCTGTATTTTGTTTTGTGCAGCGAATGTTTAATTCTCTACAAAATCAACTACAGACAAAATTGTCCTTGGTGGAAACACTGCACGAGATTGTTTGAATTTTTGGTCTTGCCATCGAGCTCTATGTGAATGCTTGGTGTATTTATAAATTTCTTCCTCAAACTTCTTCAAAAAATCTATCACACATATTTTATCTACTTTCAAATCAATCATTTTGGAAATAACATTTGAAGAATGTGGAGCCGTGCTGTTGATATATTCATAACTCTTCCAATTGACTGTTATATTAGAAAATGATTGATCATTCATATCAATATGATACTTTGAGTGAAACAAACTTAGATTTCCACAACGATCACATTTCTTTTCACCAACACATTTTTTTTGTAAAATAAATCATCACCTTCTCTTTCACATAGAATTTCAGATATAAAATCATGGAATGTGGAAGGAGGAGGTGAACTTGGCCATAAATGTTTACCAAAATAAAAAAAATTGGTGTAATACAACTCAAATTCCACATGATAACAATAACAACAAGTGTCACGAACAACGATGGGTCTAACAAATCATGGTTTTTGTTGCACAAATGTATTGATGAAAATTTTAACTTCTTTGTGCTCTTCTTTGAACTTATTGAACAATTATATTTGTGTCATTGGAAATATATGTTTTTTATGTTCTTCATATTGTTTTCATGCTATTCTTTGTCGCAACACATCCCTTGTATGTGCTGAAACACAAGATTCTGTCAACCAACAAGTACGAGCCAATTCTTTAACATTTTATGTAAGTCTATTTTTGTAGGGTTATCTAGAAATTACTGTCCAACATGCCAGATCATCATTTTCATCTATTTGCAATCGAAATTTTCTATGTTTGTAGAATGTTTTTCTTGACGTTCCCATCATTTTTGTCATATGTCGTGTCAAACGATATTTTAAATTTCTAGATGAAACAACAATTGTTTGTATCGCTCTATGTGCAACATTGACATCTTTTATTCAAAATTTTCCAAAATCTTTTAATACACTAGTTATATTGTCAAAGACATTCTATTTCACCTTTGTATCTTTTGTCGAATTTTGAATACCCAATAATGATGTACCTTCTTTTAATTTTCTTGACTTTATTAAACAGAGTGAAAGTTGAGCTTGTACTGTTACTGATTCATCTTTGAAAAAAGTATTATACATATTCTTAGTTCAATATCTTATATAATGTTTAGCTTTTTTCTTCCCAAATTTGTCAGTATCAACATTTTCTAATATTTCATCATCAATGTTTATAGATTCTCCTGCACATTTCAATTTAAAGTTTATATTAAAAAACAAAACCGGAACATAAATTCACTAAACTATATACAAGTGTTCATCTTGTATTATCTAAATTTATGTACATACCTATAGGTGATTCATCTTCTGTTTCAATTTCGGTTTCAACGTCTTCATCGACATTATGAGACAAATCTATTTATGTTATTTGAAAAACATCAAATCGTAATCACAATCAATTATATTAAACAATATTTTAAATTTGAATTCTATACTTTTAATATAGAAAATATGTGCATGCATACTTGGTTGGACTTCTTCTTGTTGAAAATCTCTATTTACATTATCATTGTTTCTTTCTTCAATATTTGCACGTTCTCGTTTATTTCTCCAATAATGCTCTTTCCTTTGTTCGTTATGGTGAGAGTCATCTCGAGTGTGATCAAATTTTCTCTTGCACAAACTTTTGTTTCCCATGACTTTTATAGTTATCTGTAACAGATATGTTCAACGAAGACTTCACCTTGAAAAAATGCTCAACATTTATCTTTCAACATATAAATTGTTATTCCAATAAAAACTTGAACAAACATCAATTACCTTATTCAACAAAAACCAAAAAGATGATTCAAAACTTTGTTTAGGTGCTCTATAAAACTATCAAACAATCGATGAATTGTGTTAAATGTGTTTGGGCGAAAGTGTATTTATACGATTTGGCGCAGAATGAAACGATACGACATGTCTTTTCATTTTTTCTGGCTGACAGAATTCAATCAACCATCTTTCAACCGAAACAAGTTTTTTTCAGTCGAAAACCTTGGAAACCATTTAGTTTTGACAGATTCCGTTAGAATTTATTTTTTCGGCCGAAAACTAGAAATTGGGACTGTTTCCAAAAATCATAGAATTCCCCCAAACTTACCTAAACTTTGGAGGTTGCGGGTTCCTGCAAATACTCAGAATTTGGTTTTGAAAATGACAACAACATTTGCAAAATTGAATCTACTTTCAATTCCTATAATTT
Source organism: Picea engelmannii (assembly GCA_009831015.1). Taxonomy (NCBI): domain Eukaryota; kingdom Viridiplantae; phylum Streptophyta; class Pinopsida; order Pinales; family Pinaceae; genus Picea; species Picea engelmannii. The sequence continues at coordinate 72,937 of ML795850.1, forward strand.
GTTTTCATTTTCATTATTTTTATCTAATTTTTTTCAAAAAAATCACTGCATAATATTTTTAGCAGACATTGTGATTCAGTGAAATGAAATATCCATATCTCTAAAAATATTGAGTGAAAAAATTAGAAAAATTTATATTCATAATCCTTAAACTGTTCTTTTCAAAAAGGTGTTTTCAGATTTTACTTTTAAATAAAAATTAAGATAGATACAAGGTGGAGGAAAACATGTGTTTAAAATCTACAACGTTTTCAGCTTGGTCAACTTAAAAAAATTCTAGAAATTATAATATGCATCCGTTAAATTCAAAATTATAGTCATAATAAAATAGAGTCTTTGTAGATTGTTGTAGTATATTTTGTTTGTTAAAAACAAAAGTTTAATAATAGATACATCGTTGGGGGGAAAAATAACTCATTATATTCCTTTCATGTTTAAGGAACATACTGTTAAACAATTTTCAAATTGACCTATCAAATCTTGATAAACAAAATTTGAAAAATATTCATTAGAAAGCTAACAAAATTCTTTACAAGTTTTGTTTTTACTATAAACTGAAATTCTAAATAAAAAAATACTTTTTTATGTCGGAAGTTGAAGAACTTGTGAAAATCTAGTTTTTTTTCTCATAAAACAAGCAAAATAGACACCCATCTTCATGATTTTACCCTATAAAAAACCCATATATGCCATAATCTCGTTGGATAATAGATTTGAGGTCTTATTGCCAACTTTGATATTCCCAATGAATTATATGTTTCCATATCCAAGGTTTTGATCATCTACGATACCTTTTTTTAAATTTGTACTATTCATACTGAAATGTTTAGATAATAGATTTGAGGTCTTATTGCCAGATTCACCATCGTCTACATTTTTTTTGAATTTGTACTATTCATATTGAAAGGTTTGTTATTATTTTTATTATTTTTATTTCTATTATTATGTTTGATTTTTCTTTATTGTTACATACTTCAAGAGTCTTTGTCATTGTTGCGTAGATAAATAGGCCTGCCACACTACATTCTTTCTTAAATGTTTACACAACGTGACACCCTTCGACGGTTCTGACAGTATTAAGTGTTTACCTAACAGGCCTCACAACCTTAAATGTTTATTCTACAGATGTGTTACAATATAGTTCCGTTCCATTTTTTGATACAATGTTGTTTGAAGTGAAATTGGGCAATATTGTTCTTCACCAACATTACTGGTTCACTGGTTGATGCGTGTTCATTAGTTCGTTAGATGCCACTTGTTGTTGTTTAATTCAACTTTGTAAAGTTGAAGTCCTGCAGTTGCAGTTGAACCTCTTCATGGTTGTTCACTGGTTTGTTGTTCTTCAACTTTACAAGTTGTTGGACTTGTTGTTGTAGTTTGCAAGTTTTGGAGTTGCACTTCTGTCATCCCTTGTTGACGGGTGAGTTTCCGTGCCATTGTTTCATTTCTATTCTTTTTTTCTGCTTGATATTTTGCACCTTGCAAGCAAAAAATTTCAATGGTAGCAGTCCCTGCCTCGAAATTTTGTTGCAGAACATCTTTATGTGTGGCTGTTGCGGCCAAAATCTTTTCCTTGTTCTTGAACGTCAATGTTCTATAGAAAACTCGCCTTTTTCATAGCCATGGTGACATATAAAAAAGAAAACCAGATGTTCTCCTCTTATTTTATGTTCCTAGAAACCATGTGTTTCCTGCAATTTTTTCCAGGTTGTTCCCTTCCAATCACATATGCCTACTTCCAGGCTCCGGATATCGTGCCATAGTTGTTTCCAAAATACAAATGCAAAAGGGTTTAGAAAATGAATTCAGAGTTGTCACAAGGGGGCAACCATCTGCCAGGGTCTTGTTGTAGCAACCTTTCTATTACCATACCTAGCGGAAATATAACACTCACTCTGAAATTATAAAACAACATGCATTTAAGCAATGAAACATGTTTAGAGCTCAGAGTAAGTCTAAAAATTACTGCTATCATAATTTTAAACATGGAATTAGCATTAATTCATATGCACAGTAGAATACATGATAATTATAAATACACAGACACACAGAAACATAAATTAAAACATCATCTGGTACTTATCTTGGAAAAAATAGTAGTTCCACCAACCAGGTGGAGGCCTTCCACGAACTTCCCAGCCTTAGACCACACTGCTCATTAGCTCAGCAGTGGGTCACCCCTGAGTTGGGACTAAGCTCCATCCCAAGGCAAGGAATCCTAGGCTAGGCTGAGGTTACAGGGAAAACACCCAGTCACAATGAAGGAATTATCTCCCAGGAACCACTCATTCTCACTGCCCACAGACACTCCTTCCCCACATGCCTTCTCCACCCTAGGAGTATACACCTTCTCTATCACCTAAACAATCCTTCGGTTGCTAACCTCCCTTGCCTTGGGTTTCAGCAACAGGCCGGACCGGAAGTCTCCAAGCTCTGTGGCAGCTACAAGGTTCCTTCCAGAAGTTCTCTCCTTCCTCTACGCACTCTCTCACCTAGAGAGAATCACTTATAGGCCAACAACCTGTTCTTCCAACCTCAATCACCTCTCTCACCTGGAGAGAGTGTTGTAAAACTGGCCAACAAGCCCCACGCAGTCCAGCACTGCGTGGCCAAAACAACCAATAGGGAAAACAAACATGGGATTTCCAAAAGGTTCAACAATGGTGGATGGTCTCACAGATATGGCTTCAGACAAGACTCCATGCACAGGTTCGATGCTCAGACAGAGGATGCTTTGGCTTTTCAGAAATTAACACCAGTTATTCCGAATCAACACATAGACTTTTCCTATTTAGAGGGAGTACGGGGTATTCTTGCAGAGGTCGGACCAGTCGTACTGTTCAGAAGATCGGATCGAATGGAAGAGAACCCCCATCACGTCTCATCTCAACCCTTTATTTGCATGGGATAAGCTTGACATTTGTCACCCATGCAACTGCATGCATTTCTTCCATTTGGAAGTTTCTTGTCCTTCCAAAAGAACTTAGGATAAGACATATTATTCACATGTCTTTTGGAATAATATTAAATTATTATTCCCAAGGCTTAAACCCCCTAGGCTTAACACTTAGACCCTTTTCCTACCTTCCAGCCCCTAATCCCTTGCCCTCTCTATGGATGCTTAGTCCCCCATCACTCATTCATCGTGTCGGCTTGCACGCGGTGATGTTTATATTTTATTAATGTGCTGCATACATACAGGTACAAAATTAGGCCCTTGGCCTACAACCCTTAGGCTCTCTGGCCTAACAATCACATAAGCCCACCGACTTATACAAACTTGGCTCAACAGCCTATAACACATATTTAAAATTCATTTCATAAACTAGATTTACAAAGGGCTGGGCCTTGGGGACACTACAATCCCCCTCCCCTTATTTCTGCACTGTCCTCAGTGCAACCTTACACTGTCTCTGCAAGCTTTTTAAAATTTTCAGAAAGATGCGGGTACTCTGCCCGCATAACATCTTCATGCTCCCATGTTGCATCCTCGGGACCGTACCAGGTCCATTGGATCTTTACAAGCTCTAAGGCTCGATTATGGTGCTGTTTGCTTTTCCTGTCCAATATGCGCACAGGATGCACTTGCAAGACACCTTCTAGTTTCACCTGAATCACATCCCAATCGATAACATGATTAGCATTAGGTATATATCTCTTAAGCAATGAAACATGAAACACATTATGTACAGTCATAGATGCAGGTAATGTAAGCATGTATGAAACTGGCCCAATCCTTTCCAGGATTTCAAATGGCCCACAAAATCTTGCTGCCATCTTGGCGCAACTTCCCAGCTTCAGGGAACTCCTGTTAGTTTTTACTTTTAGGAAAACATGATCACCCACTTTGTATTCTCTGTGGGTTCTATTCTTATCAGCATAACTCTTCTGCCTGTCCTGGGCAGTTTTCAAATTCTGTTTAATTCTTATCATTTGGTCTTCCATCTCTTTGAGCAGCTCAGGCCCAACTACTGCTCTGTCAGCTGGATTATCCCTACTCACTGGAGTGTTGCACTTTCTTCCATAAAGTGCTTCAAATGGGCTCATCTTGAACGATGCGTGATACCCATTATTGTAGGCGAATTCTACCAAATACAGGTAGTATTCCCATCTTTATGGTTTATTTATCACATACATTCTCAGCATGTCTTCTATTACTTTGTTCACCCTCTCTGTCTGTCCATCAGACTCAGGATGATACGCTATACTAAAGTTCAGATTCGTTCTAAGTCCTTTGAACAATCCTTTCCAAAAATTCGAGGTGAATTTCAGGTCTCTATCAGACACAGTCGTCTTAGGGATTCCGTGCAAGCGTGCCACTTCTTTTAAGAAGATATCAACAACATCTACTACATTGTGAGTGGTTTTCAATGGAATAAAATGGGCAACTTTTGTAAGCTTGTCCACCACCACCATGATTGAATCATGCTGCTTTCTTGTTCTGGGTAATCCCGTAATAAAATCCATTGTCACCACTTCCCATTTCCACTCAGGAATGGGTAAAGGCTGCAGCAACCCTGCTGGGTGCCTATGCTCAGCCTTAAATTTCTGGCACTCCATACATCTGGCGATGTATTCAGCGATTTCTTTCTTCATACCCAGCCAAAAATAATGGCTTTTGATTGCTGCTACAATCTTCTGATAACCATGATGTCCAGCATACGTCACGTTATGCATTTCTTTTAGAATTGCAAGCTTCAATTCTTGGACATTGGGTATGTGCACTCTATTTTTATACAGAAGTAAGCCATCATCTTCCAAGGTGTAACTTTCCTTGGTCTGTGGTCTCTCACACCGCTGTAGCTTTGCTACCAAATCTCTGAACTACAAATCAACATTTGCAGCTTCCAGAACTCTATCCTTGATATCAGTCCTGTACATGCTAATCTTTGTAGCATGTAAGTCATGCACTTTTCTACTGAGTGCATCAACCACCTTATTTTCGTTACCCTTAATATGCTTGATATCAATGTCATATTTGCACAGAAACTCCAACCATCTGGTTTGCCTGGCGTTTAAAGTCTGCTGATCAAATAAATACTTTAGACCATTGTGGTCTATTTTCAATTCGAATTTCCTTCCCATGAGGTAATGTCTCCATTTCCTCAGAGCATGGACAATCGCTGCCAGCTCCAAAGCATGAGTGGAATAATTCCTTTCATGCTCTTTCAGCTTCCTGGACTCATAAAATATTACAAATCCTTCTTGGCTGAGAAATCCTCCCAACCCCTCCTTACACGCATCTGTGCACACCACAAAATCCATATTTGGATCTGCAATCCTCAGGATTGGAGCGCTGGTTAACAACTGCTTCAATTGCTGGAAACTGTTCTCACACTCTTCAGTCCACTGAAACTTCTTCTCCTTCCTTTGCAGGGAAGTAATAGGGTGAGCTAACTTTGAGAACCTTGCTATAAACCTTATGTGATAGCCTGTCAGACCCATAAAAGATCTAACTTCCGCCACATTCCTTGGCACTAACCATTCTCGGATGGCTTCAACCTTTTCAGGATCCACAACGATCCGTTCTTCTGAAATAATATGTCCCAAGTAATGGATCTACCTTTGATAAAATGAGCATTTGCTCAGCGTGGCATACAACTGGTGTTCCCTCAACACTTGCAAAACCATTCTCAAGTGTTGTTCATGCTCTTCCTCTGACTTGGAATACACCAAGATGTCATCCAGGAAGACTATGACATACTTGTCTAAATAGTCCCTGAATACACCATTCATTAAGCACATGAAAACAACAGGTGTGTTTGTGAGTCCAAACGACACCACTGTGAATTCATAATGACCATACCTTGTTCTAAAGGCAGTCTGGATGATGTCCTCATCCTTTATTCTTACTTGGTGATATCCCGATTTGAGATCTATCTTCGAAAATATTCTCGCACCCTTCAACTGATCGAAAATATCATCAATCCTTGGCAGAGGATACATGTTCTTGACAGTTACCTTATTCAACTATCGGAAATCGATGCACAGCCTCAACATCCCATATTTCTTCTTCATGAATAGGACCAGGGCACCCCAAGGTGACACACTTGGGAAAATGTACCCCTTATTCAAAAGCTCTTCAAGTTGCAATTGAAACTCTTTCAGCTCCGACGTACTCATTCTATAAGGAGCCTTCGAAACTGGAGTTGCTCCAAGCATCAAATTTATAGAAAAATCGATGTCCCTCTTCAGAGGTAGTTCAGGTACCTCCTGAAATACATCTTTGAACTTTGTGAGTACCTCATGGTCTCTAATCTTTGAGACTGCATCTTTGTATGCTTCTTCCACACGAGATGCAAATAATTGACAACCCTTCCTATAGCATTTCTTCGGATGCATGGCTGAGATTACTCTAATAGCCACAGCTCTGGGAATTCCTTGGACTATTTTCCAATTTCCCTCTTCGTCCAGGCATGTAAACCTCTTGTTACGACAGTCCAGGAGGGCATGGTGCTGGTCCAACCAGTCCATCCCAATTAAGTAGTCATAAGAGCCTACAGACAGAATATTCCATTCAACCTTAGTGCTCAATCCTTTCATGTCCACTGAACAGGACTTAACCAATTCAGTGACCTTCCTCTTGGTCCCTGTAGCCACTTACACTAACCAAGACTTTTCATGTTTGCTTCTTGATAAACACAACCTTTCCACCACCCTAGGATCTACATAACTATGGCTAGCCCCTGAATCAATTAAAATAATTAGTGGTCGGTTATTAATCATACCTTCCACTTCAATCATGTGCGATTGAAATTCTTCTTGCTTGTTGTCCAGGTCTGCGTAGATCCTTGGCATTCTGCTGCTCATATCCTCCACTGTCTCAGCTTGCTAAAAATTGTGGACGGTTCTCGCTTTATCTTTTCTGTGGGGGCAGTCTCTATACCTATGGTTCCCTTTACAGCCCCAACACTCCATAGGTGATAGGCTTGGCATTGTCTCACTCACTTCAGCCTTCCTAGGCTCTCTAAAAGATGACTATCCCTGAGGACTGTTTCTAAAAAAGGGAGGCTTGTTTCCCTTCTGCCTATGTTCCTTCTTAAACCTCTTTTGGTCATCCCAAGCCTTCCAAAAGGTAGGCTTTTCTCTTTGTTGTTCATACAAGCATTTCTCCCTTCTTATTGTTTCTTACATCATCTTAGGATCATCATACTGAATCTTATCACCGATGGAAGGTGGCAGTCCACTCAGATACCTCTAAATCTTGACAGTCTCATCTTTGATGAATGGAACATACTTCAACAGTTCCAAGAAACTTTGTTTGTACTCATCAATGGTCATGTTGCCTAGCTTGAGTTCGATGAACTCCTTCATCTTTCTATCATAATATCTTTTGGTCAGGTATTTCTTCTTTAAATACCTCTTAAAATCCTTCCAAGTGATATCTTTCTCTCTGATGTGCTGCACTTGCACAAACTGATCCCACCACATGGATGCTTTTCCTTTTAGCTGGTACATCGCAATTCTTCCTTCTGCATGAGCGGAGTAGTTCTACAGTTGGAAATATTTCTTCATGCCAAGCAACCATGTCTCGACATCTTCCTCCTTCTTATGTTCTCCATCAAATGTTGGAGGCTTGATCTTGTTCATCTCCCCTTTCAATTCATCCTTTCCATATTTTCGGTGTTTTCTGGTAGGGGACGGGCTTGAACTACTATGTGTTTCCCTACCAGAATGCTTCGGGGAGAGATGGTAATGTCTGCTACCACTCCTCGATCTTCTTCTCCTCTCAGGGGTTATGACACTTCTTGATCTGCTTGTGTCACTCTCTTTTTCCAATTTCTTTTCTATTCTTTCCAGGCTCTTCAACATTTTTAAGTTGAATTCACCCTACTGATCTCTGATTTTCATGAGCTTTCGGCTATCAGCTCGACGAGCCTAGGCATCTTTCTGCAATTTTTCAATGAGTTTCATCATACGTCCTTCTTTATCTATCTCTTTTCCGTTCCCATTAGATTTTGTTCCTTCGACTCCCAAGTTGACATCCTTTCCTTCTCTTTCGTCCTTTGAAATGGAGGCACTTCACACCTCTTCCATTTTCTTACTTGGCGTCTATTCTTGGCTATCTTGACACTCGTTGAACTCTGCACACAAAATGTGCAATCAATCTGAAGTTTTTGAGGCCCTTAAACCTTCAAGAAAACTTACAACATTCATAAGCCAACGTGAACAAGAAAAATGTTTTGACTTCACAAAGTTTTCTGAGCTCTGTTCGGCTCTGTAAATTTCGGGACTTCGAAACTTTGGAATCTCGGTCCACGAAGATCCAACAATTAAACCTTCGTAACCAAAGTCACCTTTCACAACTTGTGATCTCACGAGTTCGTGAGTCGAATACCCTCGACTCATTTCCTCCAAACACCGATACCCGAGATGCGATACGGGTATGGCTCCCTCCTCGCTAGCGCCTGCTACACATGACCGTAGGCTAGGGATAAATGCTATCACTTCTTCGCCAAATCGTAGATTTGTGAGTTGGAGTGTTAAGCCTTTGTGCTCCTCCTTTGCGAATTTCAAAATCGCGAATTACTTTATTCTCCGAGCCCACAAAACAGTTGTTGCCCTTCACCACAGTGGCATGTGGTACATTCACGAGGGTCCATGTCACCTTCAATGACGCCATCAGGTCCCACCACTCTCGCCTGTCTTCTCGACTCACTGACACATGGTACACATTCATGTGCCCATGGCCATTCCAAGCAAAATCCAAGGGTTAGACTCTTTCCTCAGATCTACGACGTATATATTTTCAGCGTTTCAGGGTTTCGGGCATCTGGAGTTCATGCATCTCACATCTTGAACTTCCGTTTGCCGAAATACTGAATTATAGTTTACTCTTCCACTTGATCCAATGGTCAAGTCCTCTCCTATGATCTACGATGTATATCGTTTCGGGAATCCGTGTTTTGCTAACTCGTGACTTGAGAACACGAGGGTTTTCCTTTTTGGTTTCCCGTGTGCCGAAACGCCATCTAGCAGCCACGTGGTTTCCCCGATGGACAATCTTGACGAATTTTGGGATTTCACGTATCGCAATTTCCTATGTTCCTGTGCAACTCCAAAGGGTCTTTAAACCCTATGCACATTCTCCATATCTGACAGTCACAAGGGTTCGCCTTCCCTTCTGAACAGATCCTAAGGCTCCAACACTTTTGGTGTGGATTCCTCTCTCCCTATGGCCATATACCACACCGACTGCGGTTTCACAACACCGCTATACCTCCTGAGCTTATAAGCACATCAAGTAACCCCTTGACACATCTGGAGCATTGCAGGGTCTGAAATCGGTCCTCTAGACACAATTTCTCCTCACACCCTCGGTCCAAAGACCACTCGACTGGCCCATCTAGGCTCAGCGTCAAAACCTTGGCTCTGATACCAAATTGTAGCAACCTTTCTGTTACCATACTTTGCGGAAATATAACACTCACTCTCAGATTATAAAACAACATGCATTTAAGAAATGAAACACATTTAGAGCTCAGAGTAAGTCTAAAAATCACTGTTATCATAATTTTAAACATGGCATTAGCATTAATTCATATGCACAACAGAATACATGATAATTATAAATACATAGACATGCAGAAACATAAATTAAAACATCATCTGGTACTTATCTTGGAAACAATAGTAGTTCCACCAACCAGGTGCAGGCCTTCCACGAACCTCCCAGCCTTAGACCACACTGCTCATCCTCTCAGCAGTGGGTAACCCCCGAGCTGGGACTAAGCTCCATCCCAAGGCAAGGAATCCTAGGCTAGGCTGAGGTTACAAGGAAAACACCCATTCACAAGGAAGTAATTCTCTCCCAGGAACCACTCATTCTCACTGCCCACAGACTCTCCTTCCCCACATGCCTGCTCCACCCCAGGAGTATACACCTTCTCTGTCACCTAGACAGTCCTCCAGATGCTAACCTCCCTTGCCTTGGGTTTCAGCAACAGGTCAGACTGGAAGTCTCCGAGATCTGTGGCAGCTACAGGGTTCCTTCTAGGAGTTCTCTCCTTCCTCTGCGCACTCTCTCATCTAGAGAGAATCACTCATAGGCCAACAACCTGTTCTTCCAACCTCAATCACCTCTCTCACCTGGAGAGAGTGTTGTACAACTGGCCAACAAGCCCCACATAGTCCAGCACTGTGTGGCCACAACAACCAATGGGGAAAACAGACATGGGATTTCCAACAGGTTCAACAATGGCGGATGGTCTCACGGATATGGCTTTGGAAAAGACTCCACACATAGGCTCGATGCTCAGACAGAGGATGCTTCATCTTTTCAGAAATTAACACCAGTTATTTCGAATCAACACATAGACTTTTCTTGTTCAGAGGGCATACGGGGTATTCTTGCAGAGGTCGGACCAATCGTACTATTCAGAAGATTGGATCGAATGGAGGAGAACCCCCATCACAACTCATCTTAGCCCTTTATTTGCATGGGCCAAGGTTGGCATTTGTCACCCATGCAACTGCATGCGTTCCTTCAACATGCGTTCCATCCATTTGGAAGTTGCTTGTCCTTCCAAAAGAAATTAGGATAAGACATATTATTCACAAGGCTTCAGCCCCCTAGGCTTAACACTTAGCCCCTTTTCCCACCTTCCAGCCCCTAATCCCTTGCCCTCTCTATGGATGCTTAGTCCCCCATCACTCATTCATCGTGTCAGTCTGCACATGATGGTGTTTATATTTTATTAATGTGCTGCATACATACAGGTACAAAATTAGGCACTTGGCCTACAACGCTTAGGCTCTCTGGCCTAACAATCACATAAGCCCGCCGGCTTATACAAACTTGGCTCACCAGCCTATAACACATATTTACAATTCATTTCATAAACCAGATTTACAAAGGGTTTGGCCTTGGGGACACTACACTTGTGACAGGGAATGCTTTTATTCTCTGAGTCAAAAAATTTGTCCACATGTTGCCTTTGTCCTATCCTTTCTGTCTTGCAGAACATCTTCTGCCTCTGAGAAGCTTGTAGGATGCATGCCATGGATAGGTTCAAAAATGATATACCTTGAATACTCGGTCTTTGTGCTCAACAAATTTATAGTGTTATTTATTTGCGTTGTTTCTTCTGTTTGGTTCACTGTTCACTGTACATTTTTTTTCCTGTCATATGTTGTGGCGACTAGGGGGGATTGAATTTGACAAGAATAAGGTTGAAGGATACATAGTGGGATTGGTACGCAGTTCTGCACTTTTAGTTTTCTATTTGTCTTTTTTTTTTTTTTTTCCTCTTCTCTGTTTTCATATAAACTGAAAATAACTAAGAAACAACTTGAAAATCACAGTTTAAGAGATGAAACAAGTAATAGATGTTGAGTCCTATGAGATAGATATAGACTCCACTGTACATGACAACATCAATGAGGTGTTGCATAGAAATGGGCTTTTTATATTGGATTCATTCTCGTATACTGTAGGAGATTTCCTTTTCGATGCATTTCAAGTTCCACTGCATTTCCGCTATTCCTCGACCAACCTACACAATGGAATGATAGATTATTTCTCGGGCTGTTGTAACACACCCACGACGGGGCATACAAATTTTCATTTTTCTTAAAGGACAGAGTCTCCATTCATGGTTTCTAATTTGGAAATTAGGGAACCAGTCCAACCTCTCGGTCAAAGATCTCTTATTCTGAAGCCAAACGACTCTCTAAGACCCTGATGGTCTCGCTCTGTAATTAAAAACAGACCCCTTCGATTTCCAGGTGCAGATCTAATGGTACTCATGACCTTCCCCTTCGCGCCTATGAAATCTTAGAGTCTGGGCACTAGCTCCTTTTCTGATAAGCCCCTTCCTTGATATGACCTTGGGCGATGGCCTTATGTAACCACACAATTGCGAGCGCAACCAAGGGTGGTTTGAAACCAAACTACATTTCTCCCCGCAATTCACCTTGACCCTCCACGTGTCCTTTCTGGTCTGGATTGCGGCCCACCCTCAACTTTTTAAAGTTCATGCACATTCGGTCCCTACAATGTGACGAGACTGTTGATCTCATCGACCTTGATGGTGCTTCTGAATTGACGACTCAGATCTATCCTTTTTGAATCTATGGATCAGATCTAAGCTTTCTAAATCAACGACTGTGATTTATTTCATGATTCGGGGTTCAGGAATTTCAACTCTCAATTTTTGCTTCCTCTGTCAGTGGCTATCTTCCAGAGTGGAAGATCTGTTGACACCTGTCCTCAACAAATAGACAGTTCTGATGAAATCTGGCTCTTCGACCTTCGGGAGTTCTTGCTCCTTCATTCACCCCTTTCTCCTGGAGTGCTCCATATCCGGAGTTGTATATCATATGCCACCCGTCTACTCCGATCAACGGTCTATATCTACTCTCCACAAACAAAAATATCCAGAGTGTCGGATCTTCTGACACATGTTCTCTCCAAATCAATGACCCTGGTTCTCTTTGGGACTTCGACATTTTTCAACAAAGACTAGATCAACGGTCCTTCGACCTCCTCCTTGATCAACGATCGAGATCTCCTTCGGGATTTTTGCATTTTCATCCTCTGCTTTCCTCCAGAGTGCTTTGTACCTAGATTTCTAGATCCGGCACCATGCGTCCACTTTCAAATCAACGACTATCATCCGCTTTGGCACTTTTACCTTCAACGATTTCAAATCTCAATTTCTCCATGCTTTGCTTCTCCCAGAGCATTTTATTCGGAGTTCGCGATCTGATGACATGTGTCCTCTCGCAGTTCGATGACTCCCAAATACTTCAGCTATTCAGGGTTCAATGATTTCAAACTTTACTCCTTTGTTTTCTCCTGAAGTACTTTCCCCTGGACTTCATGATCTTTCTCCACATACGCTCTAGATCTAACGGTCTAGATTCTCTTCGGTTCTTCAGTTCTTCTAGCTTCAGGAATTTCAAACTCTTATGCACTCATTTCTCCCAGAGTGATTTCACCTGAACTTCATGGATTTTTGCCACATGTCCCTCTGCAATGGATGGTTGTGATCTTCTTTGGCCTTTGGGACTTCGGGAGTTTATCACACTCCTCACTTGGAAACCTCTGAAGTAGTTTTCCCCGAAGTCTCTGATCTATTGACACATATCGCCTATTGGTCAACGGACAAGATCTACTTTGGGTCTTTACCTAAAGTCCATAGACTTACACCACTTGTCCTTTGGATCCAATGACTGACGTTTACTTCGGACGATTAGACGGTTGATGTTTACTTTGGGTCTTTACCCGGAGTCTACAGGTATACGCCACCTATTCTTTGGATCCAACAGTTACTGGTCCTTCACACTCAGATCCAATATATGGGATTTGTTCCTCTTCTCTGCGCTTTCATTTTTCACTAGACGCTGATATAATGGTCCAGGCTCCTCTCCACAACCGATCTGACAGCTGCTATCGCTCCTCCTCCTAAGCTTTCAACTTCCTTTAGCTTAGAGGATTTTCTAAGTATTCAAAGGCATCAGCCTTTGTTCCTCCTACAATTTTGTCTCTTGGACCTCATCTTCACTTATGAAAAGCGCTTATCTCTTCTAAGATTGATCTTCTTGAAGATCTTGATTTCCCACACACTCCTTTCATTTTGGGGATCTCGTCAAACTCAGATCGAAGGTCAATGACGATCGATGGTTCAGAGTAATTGTGGGGCCCCAAAATGCATGCTCTTTATCAAAGAGTTCGACCACTGCAATCTGGAAAGTACTCGCCCAACTTGGTTTAACCAAAATCGCTGATCTTCCAGTCCCAACAATATCAATGACGTGGGTTGATTGTGGGCCGTGAACTAGTAGGTCTGCTAAATTCACCTTCACACTCTACAATGATTCCCAACCGTCGATTAAATCGGGCAGCTAGGGTTTGATTCGCTAACTTGAGTGAGTGTTTGAGTCGATCTGACGACCATGATAGCCTCTCCTCTCGTTAAACAACTCACATCCATCTCCGCTGTTAGATTCTTAATTCATCGGTAGTTCGGGTAACTTGACTATCATCTACTTCCTAGATCTGACGATCAGGATGTTTCCTGGGCATCCTTAGATCTAAGGCTCATAGTTAACTTCAGGACTTCAGAACTTTGGGGATTTTTCCTCCCTTATGATGAACTTGTTCAATTTGCCGAACTCGCGAAGTCCAAATGACTCCAAGGGTTAACTCCCATGCTCTTTCCCTTATCCAACGGTCGCAACAGACCATGGCTTCTTCCGAACAAATTTCATCTATTCATCTTCCCAAACAAAGGAACCATCCCCTTCGATACTTAGACCTTGCTACTCTCCCTGAGCTTTATTATCTCTAAAAGGCTTAATATCTTTGCACTCTTTCTCTTGAACTTAACATTTAGAAGGGTCTTCTACACACCCCTTGCGCTCCTTTATCAAGTTTAGAACTTGAGGATTTATCAGTCTTTTCCTGCTCTATAGAGATTCTGTGCATATCTGCACTACCTCTCCTGAGCTTAACAGACTCCGTCCTCCTGGATACTTAGGGTGATTGTGCCCAAGGTCGATGAATTCACAGTCCTCTTATTTTAACTTAAGCCACCAAAGGGCTCAGGCATTTACGTGTACAAATTAGACAATTCCATACTTGCTTAAATATACAATCTAAAAAAGAATAAAGAGATGCAGTATAATCATTAAGAAAACATACACATCCCTGGTTCATTAACAATATATCCCATTTCATTACGTAATTACAACTCAATTTCACAGGGTATGAGAATACTTATCTATTACAAGTTGCATTCAACTAACTGACTATGGGTGTGTTCCTTTCCACCTAACCATAGGCTCAGAGGCATTCATTCTTAGCACTCTGGACACCCCCGTGCCAAGCCATTATATCACTAGGGAATTTACGTCATCTCTCAGAGAAACTCTCTCTGTCACAACGACCCTGCGACGTTTATCAGATGCTTCATCGGCATCAAGATCGCATTTGGGTTCTTTGGGTCATGTTCTCGACACTTCCTTTGAGTTCACACATATCCCTTATGATCTTATGCTCTCGTCCCGTGTCTCTGTATGTATCTTACCTTCCATCCTTTTGAAGGTTTCCAACCTATCCTGTTCCTTTTGTCAGAAGGAAGCTCATGTTTGCATGTCTCTGTGGTACTTCGAGCTAACATCCTGCATTTAGACCATGTTTCCATTCATGGGGGTGGTTGATGATTCAACCACTAGTCGTTTCTTCATTAACTGATTTCTTTCCTCTAGAGATATCATGGCTCATACTTCAAGACTTCACCCCCAACATTCAGTTATGGGCATTTTAAAAATAATACATTTACATTGTCCACATGCCTTAGCATGGTAATCCTATTTTATGATTAAATACAAGCTGGGGGAAACAGGGTGTTACAACTATTTAAAAAATGGCGACGTTGAGGCATTTGAGTCGTATGAATACGAATTGGCATATGATTTTCTTTGGCAGTTGCATGGAATATATGATGTCACTACATACTTTTCAAAGATGCTGTTGTATGCATCTGCAATTCTACCTGCACATGAGAGGGGACTTTGGGGAGATACATTTTGTATATGGTGGTTGTCTAAGTGGCTCAATATATCAATTGGAATGTGGTCATTGACAAGAAAAACAAGATATATACTATTCAATAAAACTGCATCTAGCGATCCATACTGCATCTTGTTCCATGGTGCCAATCCTGTTTGTGTTCATGCTTCATCCTTGTGCATCCATTTAAGCATCATTTTTCATCTTTTATGTCCATTTTTGCACCCACTAGGTTCGTAAATAATAGGTCATATGTTCAAATCATGGTACACTAATACAATGCAAATGGGACCAACAACCTTGGAAATGGGATGTACAAACTTGGAATGGGTTGCAATACCATCAAATAGGGCACACAACCTTTTAATGGGGCACATTACACTAGAACTGAGACATACAAACCTTTTTTGCAACAATATTTTTGTTCTTTTTCATGTCCATTTTGCGTTTGTTGATGCAAATAAATGTTCCAAGTCAACTTTCAATGAAATTCACCAAATGAATATGCATCAATCAAAATCTCCACCCTTAAGATTATTCCTCATGTTGACTTACCGTTTTTGGGATTTTTTTTTTTCATTTATTTGATTTTTATGTATTTTTTGGAATAAGGCTTGTTGGAGTGTCTAAACAAAATTACAAAATTAAAATAATGTAAATGAAATATAAGCTCAAGCAGTGGAATGAATGAAGCTACTTAGAAATCAAAACACACATTTCTATTCTTATCTAGTTCTATATTCACTATAATAATAATAATACTCTATTTTTAAGGTCACGGCCAAGCCAGACACCAAATTAGTGTATGAGACTCTCTTCGCCCAACGATTTGACTGGCAAAGTCTATGGAGGTATACATACCCTAATCCCCTCTGGATTTGAACTTGTGACCTCTTAGGAGGAAACACATATTCTTAACCATTAGGCCCACTTAGATTGTACTTACACAAACCAATGAATCCAAAATTGTACATTCATGAATCCAATGTGTGCTAGGTAAACACATTAGAAAATATGAATTTAATGAATGTACATTCACAAGAAAATACTGACATGTTAGCCATGCAGGAAAGTAGTGAACAAATTACACAATTCTTCACCATAGAACTATGTGATTGTATTATTTGCCTAATGGGAGCTTGAAACTTGGATTTCATAATTCTCCTTCCAATTTCTTACCCAAAAAAGCCCCTTCTTATGACTTCCTTACATATATTTATACATGAGGGGAAAAAAAGGGAGTTCAATACTGTGACTATTCACAATCCTCCCTGGCACTTCAACATCCCCATGGTTGTTAACATTCTTTTTAACTTGGAATAGGCTAATAGTGACTCAAAAGAAGCGAAAAACCTAATAATATCATCAACACACTTTATTACATGGATTTGAAGTCAAAGTCATCATAAGCATGACCCGTTGTAAACATGAAAGGATCGATACCTCTATCTTCGTTCAAATTTATGTGTTTGTCTTCCAAAATAAATCTTTGCACTAACCAATGGATCACATCTAGATATGAAAAAATTATGGAAGGGCAACAATGCAATACATATTTAAGGCCTTTCAACCATGTGATCTATCCCATGATCGTTGATATCTTCTTCATTTATTAAATTAACAGGTCTTGATAGAACTTGAATTTCCTGCATGTACATCTTGGACAATTAATCATACAAACCATGGAAAAACATAACTTTTGTGAGAGTTGGGCCCTCGAATGTCACTGTTATTTTATTCTCCACTCTCACTCCATTGCACTAGGATTATGGGAGACACTTTCTCTTTATCCCTTTGTTCCTTTCTTTCTTTATAATTGCTTTATTTATGTCACTTATAATCATTACTCAAAGGAAAATCATGTACACTATTATAGAAACATAGTAGCAAACATAGTACACTATTATAATCATTGTTTAAAGGAAAACCATGTACACTATTATAGAAACATAGTAGCAAACTAATTTATCAATGTGAGTGTTATAGTCCTTCAAATTGGGATTAATTAAAACACACACCATAGATTCTTTGAAAATTTAGATATATCAAGTAGTTTTTATACATTTCAAGCAAATAATTCATTAAAACAAATGTGGAAAAATTAAATATGTTGTGGGCATCAATTTTGAAGAGGAAAGAATCGAAATTCATCCTGAGAATAAACTACACACTCAGGTTTTTTAATTAACTATAAAATGTCTCTTTCAAACATTAGAAAGATGGATTAGAAAAATGGAGTATTTATTAATCTATAGATGTTACTTAAATCCAAATTTCCTCTAAATTTTAATTCAAGTTATGAATTTAATTATCGTAACATGAAGATCTGAACCATTAATTCAAAGTTTTAAAATTTTGGAGGACACATAAATATCCAATCGGTGAAAGCATACATATCCACTCTCTTCTCCATTTACATATTAAGTTTGTCTAAATAAATTTATATAACCCTTTCAAACGTTGCAAACCCACCAATATATTTTTTATTCATACCAACTCTTCCCTCCCATTTTCGCTTCAAAGTATCATTTTTAATAAAATTACGTTTCCTCCGATATATTTTATATATAAAGGTTTATATTTTGACCAAATAACGATCTTTACAAAAATGCTAATTATACATTATTTTCTTTATAAATAAAAAAAAGTTTATTTTCATTTAAATTCCAATTAAATTTTGTAAATATTAAATCACTTTATTTATCAATAATAATTAAAATTTATTTATTCAATAAATATAGATAAAGTTGTTGGTTTGATATTTGAATTACATATTTTGAATAAAAGTGTTCTTTTGTGGGGTAAAGGAATTATCAAAAAATTGTATTAATGATTGAACTATTTAGAAGTAGTATTTTCACATATTGCTTTTTTTAAATTTTGGTAAATAATAGGTTATATGTTCAAATCATGTTACAATAATATAATGCAAATGAAATTAATAACATTGGGAATGGGATGTGTAAACTTGGAATGGAGTGCAAGATCATCAAATGGGGCACTAATTTGAAATTGAAATAGGTTTGTTTCCAACTGATCTGAAAATACTTGTCTCTTTTAAATTGCAAGTGTAAAAATGGTATGTGTTTGGATAATTGGATCAAGTTACTAACACATAAATTTAATGAGTGTTTACTTAATCATGAGCAACATATCATACATATAAAAACCATCAATAATGAACACATAACACAGCAAATGATAAATGAGTTCACCCCTTTCTTGGGCTACATCTCCTGGTCCAACTTCCCTTGGATCATTTTCATTATGCTTAAAAAGTGATTTTACAGTGCTCAGAATACAAAATAGATGGCTCCAATGGCTCTAGAATGTCCAAAAACCCCTAGCTGCGCTTTTTCGGCACCTGGTTTGGCCAAAAAATGAAGAAGTTACACCTCCTAGAAGTTTTCCCCTTCGAGCTTGTTGTCTCTGGTTCGCCAATTCGCACCTGTGAATGACTAACCTGGCTCCCGCAACGTTACTGGGCCTAAAACCCAACACACATGTGCATCCCGCAAAAACAAGCATTTTGTTGAACAGTTAGCTGGATTAGCACCCCGTTGGGCGGAGGTGTTGGTCGCATGGGGGGCATGTTGCTACGTCCCAGCGCCTATCCCGCAATTAGTTGTTCTTTTGTGCTCTAGGGACATATGGTGTGGCCATATGGCATGTAACCCGCACCTTTTGGGCTAAGCTTCAAGTATCAACAAGCGCCAAAGTTTAAAAGGTAGGGTTGCATAGTGAGTGAAGAACCGAGGGCTAAACATCCAAGTGCTAACCTTTTCCCGAGCCAACGGTTACATGTTGCGATTATAATATATGCTATGGATTTGGGGCTGGGGCTTAGCCCCGACCCTTTTCTCCACCGTCATAACATGTGATTCAATTCAAATAATTAAATGTGGACTATAGAGTTAAGTCACATCCATGGGTGGGCTGGTAGCCCGGGCCCTGCCAAATCATTACCCTGCCAGGAGCTCACGGGTTTGATTCCTATGGAGTCACATAAATTTTACCAAATGCAAACCAAACTGGGGTGCCATGTGGCATCCCCTAGCTGTGCCACATGGCACCTCACCATTCGCTGGAGAGAGGACACGTGTCCTCCGATAACTAGTCCACTTGACTTCCAACCAAAACATGCCACACAACCAATGCCATCTCAGCTACTGACATATGTCACCATGTGATTTGTCCACCTCAGCTGCCACGTGGACCTCTGCCATGTCACCTCTGCCACGTATAGGTACGACCACCTACCACGTGTCTTGTACAGACATGCCACATCAGCATCTCTGCACAATCAGTAGTCAATGTCGCCCTGCCACGTCAGTAGTATGGACATGCCACGTTAGCACTGTACAGACATGCCATGTCAGCACTGTACGGATTGGACAGTCGGCAAAATTTTGTCTGTTTGGAAAAATGAATAGAAAACGATATCTTGCTCATATGGCGTCTATTTGATCCTTTTCAAGTTGTGTTGGGTTCGTGAGGACAAGGCCTACACATGTGTCTGTTTTGAAGCGATTCCAAGCACTTTGAGTTTTGAGCAAAATTTGATTGCCTGGATCACACCTCCCCATTGGGAATCTTTTGGACCTCCAAAAGACTACTTTTAGTCAATTTGAAGATGAGGATACAGTTCCCTCACCTTTCCAACCTCAATCCATCTAGCCCTGCTTGGATTGGTGCCTTTGAGACCAATATAAAGGTAATCAACATTCCCTCGCTTTGAAGACCTTGTCTTCCTGTCAAGGATTGTGTCTTCATGCAATTTTGAAAGAAAATCTTCAATTGATGGAATCTGAACATGCTCCATGAAGTTCTTGGCCTTATCAACATCACTATGACCATCAATAGCCACATCTTTCCCAAAGATAAAATCTAAAAGAGATTTTGGAAAATAGCCAAAACATGCTACAAATGGAAGTGTCCGAGTTAATGAACGCTTAGCCCCGTTATAAGCATGTTGAAAGTAGTGTAGATGCTCATCCCAAAACTTAGGATGCTTGCTTTGCAAACTAGCCACCATATTGCCCACGCCAAAATGGCCAACAACAAGAGAAGAATGTGCTTCCCTTATCATGTTGACTCTTTCACCCTGTGAAAAACATAGCTTGCCAAGATACAAAACTTTACCATGCACATAGGAATCCAATTCCTCTACTTGGTTAGTACAACACAAAGTTTCATAAACATTTTTGAAATCAACATCTAAAGCAGATTGTTCCAAATATCTCTTATGCATGATAAGATTATGCTTAAAAATAACTGAAGCACTAACAATAGGCCTAGTAAGCATATCAACAACTTTGTCATAAATGTCTTTCTTATACCTTATCACCAAATAGAATACATAGCTTGTCAAGGCATGCAATGGAGCTTGCATTGCTTTCAAATCTTTCTTCCATGTGTCTCCTTCAACAATCATATTCGTAGTCTTGTTCAAGGCTCTAAAATCTACCCACATACGCCATATTCCATATTTTTCTGGTACCAAACCAATTGGTGACCTGCATGGCGATGTGCTTGGTTTGATGACCCCTTTGTCAAGCAACTCTTGGGCTTTCTTTCTATTTTCAACATTCTTTGTGACTGACATCCTGCACATGTCAATGTTTGGAAGAGGACCTCCTTGCTGCAATAAAAACTCATGTTGGATACCCCTTTTAGGAGGAAATCCCCTGTAATGATCCCAAGCCATTATGCAAGGATCATCACTGTTTTGGTGTCTTTTTAAAACTTTTGTTGAGTGAGGTATTTCATCAAACACTTTGTTGATCTACCTTTTAGATGTGTTTATATGTGTGTATGCAGCAAATAACAAAAAGAGATAACCATGGAACATACCTCAACCATATGCAATAAGATAGACAAGCCAAAACATCTCAA
>ML795850.1:109997-174227 GCA_009831015.1 Picea engelmannii
CACCCCATAGGAAACATTTTCTAGATTATGTTCAAGGTGATTTTGGATAGGTTCATTTGGGTGATGATGCACCATGCAAAATTGTTGGAATGGGAAAGCTACAAATAAAGAAAAAGAATGGAAACCAATGTTTGTTGAAAGAGGTCAGACATGTTCCGTATCTAAGGAAAAATCTAATTTCAACAGGGTAGTTCGAAAGTGAAGGATTTATATCTATATTTATAGATAAGGTGTGGAAGGTCACCAAAGGATCATTGGTGATAGAAAAAGGAGAGAAGGTAGGTACATTGTATTTATGTACTAGTAATAACGATTCTCCTATCTCTTTAACTTCTACAAGAGTGGATACAACACTTTGGAATCATAGGCTTGGACACATGAGTGATAAGGGGATGCAGATACTTCAAAAAAGGAATTTTTTTCCATATCTTAAACAAATTGAGTTGGATTTCTGTGAGCATTGTGTTTATGGAAAATAGAGGAGAGTTAGATCTCTCGAAGTTGGAAAAGAAAAGAAGAGTGAAAGGTTAGAGCTTATGCATACAGATGTATGGGGACCAATTCATGTATCATCTCTCAGTGTCTCTCGTTATTATGTTACTTTTATTTATGATGCAACTAGAAAAACTTGGGTTTATTGCATTCGACAAAAATATGATGTTTTTGATACTTTTAATAAATGGAAATCTTTGGTTGAGAATGAGACAGGAAAAAGGTTGAAGTGTCTCAGATCAGACAATGGAGGTGAATATTGCAACAAGGGGTTTTATGATTACTATTCATACCATGGAATTCATAGAGAGAAAACAGTTCCATGAGCACCACAAGAAAATGGTATGTCATAAAGGATGAGCATGACAATCATGGAGCGTGCAAGGAGTATGAGATTGCATGCAAGTTTTCCCTTACAATTTTTGGCAGATGTTGTAGATATTGTTGTTTACTTGATAAACAAAGGACCTTCAAGTTCTTTGGATGGTGACATTCAAGAGGAGGCATGGACAGGTAAAAAGGTAAACTATTCATTTCTGAAGACTTTTGGTTGTGAAGCATTTGTCCATATTGATAAAGAAAATAGAACAAAGCTTGAAGAAAAATCCAAAAAGTGTACATTTATTAGATATGGTGTTAATGATTTTGGTTATCACTTATGGGATTATGAAAATCAAAAAATCATCAGGAGTAAAGATGTCATATTCAATGAGAATGCCATGTATAAAGATCAGTTGCAGGGAAGGAAAGAGGAAGCAGAAAAACTAGAATACACAATGCTTGATGAGATCACTAAATTTGTTTTCCAAAGGTACCAAAAAATCAAAATGTACAACGACATGAGAAACAAGTACCTAAAACTCCTGCAAGTGTTGCTATAAGATCTACCAGGTTAAGTAGACCACCTGAACGATATTCCCCTTCATTGTACTATTTACTGTTTACTAATTCTGGTGAACCAAAAAGTTATGAAGAGGCAATGTAAGTACACACTAAAATGAAGCGAGAGCAAGGCATGAAAGAGGAAATGGATTCCTTGGTAAATAACTAGACTTGGGACTTGGTTTAGTTTCCTGTAGGAAAAAGAGCATTGCAAAATAAATGGGTTTATAGGTTGAAGGAAGAAGATGGAGGCAAAACGCGGTACAAGGCTAGACTTGTGGTAAAGGGTTTTGCACAAAAGAAAGGTATAGATTTTGATGAAATATTTTCTTGTGTTAAGATGAATTTAATTAGGACTTTTTAAAGTCTTGTGTAAGTAGAAGATTTTCGTCTTGAATAGTTAGATGTAAAAACAACTTTTATCCATGAGGATTTCGATGAAGAGATTTATATGCAGCAATCACATGGGTATGGGGTCAAAGTGAAGGAAAATTTGGTATGCAGGTTGAAGAAGAGATTGTATGGCCTAAAGCAAGATCCAAGGCAATGGTATTTGAATTTTGATAGGTTTATGACAGAACAAGGTTATAGTAGATGTCATTCTATTCATTGTGATTATTTTAAAATGATAGAAAATGGAAGATATATTATCTTGCTATTGTATGTAGATGACATGCTTGTTGTAGGGTCTAATATGCAGGATATAAATGTGCTCAAGAAGAAATTAGCTAATTCATTTTTGATGAAGGATTTGGGTGTTGCAAAGAAAATCCTTGGTGTGAGAATAACAAGAGACAGGAAATATTGCAAATTGACATTGTCTCGGGGTGAGTACATAGAGAAGGTGTTGGAGAGGTTTAGAATGCAGAATAAAAAAACTAGTTAGTACACCTTTGGCCAGCCATTTAAAATTAACCAAGGAAATGTGTCCCAAGACACATGAGGAGATAGAATACATATCTAGGGTCCCTTATTCATCAGTAGTTGGCAGCTTGATATATGCGATGGTTTGCACAAGACCAGATATTGCACATGCAGTGGGAGTTGTGAGTAGGTATATGAAAAATCTAGGTAAAGAACATTGGGAGGCAATAAAGTGTATTCTCAGGTATTTGAGAGGTACTGCTACTCATGCATTATGTTTTGGAGGTTCAGACATTGTTCTACAGGGATATGTTGATTCATATATGGAAGGAGATAAATATAGTATGAGGAACACTTTCAACAATGGAAGTAGAGTATGTTGTTGCTACAGAGGCTAGTAAAGAGATGATTTGGTTACGAAGGTTTATGGAGGAATTGGGAATGAACCAGGAGAATAACAGGTTGTATCGTGACAATGAGAGTGTCATTCATATTACAAAGAAGTCATCCTTCCATTAAAAGACTAAGCATATACAACTCATGTATCATTTCATACGATCCATCTTGGAAGATGGACATTTGAGGTTGGAAAAGATACATACTAGCTTAAATCTTGCAAACATGTTAACAAAGGGAGTAGCCAGGGAGAAACTGAGTTCCTGATCAGTTCCAGTTGGTCTTCAAGCATGAAGGTGAAGATGAGAAATTTTCCAGGTCCAATGTCGAGTATAGTCCAACAGGTACAACAACAATGGAGTTGTTGTGATCAATCTCCAAGTGGGAGATTGTTGGTTGTGGAGCTGGATTATCTTCCTAATTCAGAGGTTTGTTTTAGCCGTTCTTGGACCCCATTCCCTAACGGGGGGTGTGGGGGGGATTTCCCCCACACAAATATCGATTCAGAGGCAGTTCCCCCGAAGGAATTTTTTGGGAAACAATACCTTGTAAAATATTGTAATTTCATAGTCAATATGGACCGTTCATTGTAAGGTCGCACATCTGACAGTAGAAGTTATTTTAGGGTTTTTTTCCCTAGAAGGAAACCCTCTCTTATGAGTAAATTGTATTGTGGCTATGTATTAATGTGAATATTTTATTCTAAGAGAGTAGATTGTGAAAGAAAGAATAGGAAGCTACAATGGGTGTGTTGTAGGTCATATCCCTTCATTTTGTTGGATGAAAAAAAGAAAGGACTTGACAATTTCTCTAGTGGACATAGCCCACACTAGGTGAACCACGTATATCTGTGTCTCTATTATATTATGTATCTTCTATGTTTATTTATTCATTTGTTTTAACTTATTGGTCCTTGATCCTATTTTTCAAACAAATGGAAGTGGGGAATTTTTTTTCTCTTAAATCCTCTATGGAATGAAAGAAAATAAAAAAGGCACCTACAGATTCCAGTATTTTGGGTTCTGTCACACACCTGTGTTGGAGTAAGCTAAACCATGCATTAGTTGGATGACTAACCTAAGAATCAAACCTCCTTGCACCAATAGAAGCACCAGAGCACCAAATCTTGTAACACTATAGCACCAGAGCAGGAGAAGGAACAAAGTGTGGATAGGGGAGTTCGATCTTGGCACGCGGGAGAACCAATTTCAAAGGTAGGGATAGGAAGGGTGTTGGTGCATTAAGTGCACGAGACCAAACTCCTTGCATCCAACAAAGGAAGACAACGTCACGACAGACAGGGGTGAACGTTAACCGAGTGTGCTAAATGAAGATGTGAAGATGACAAATTGAAACAATGGGATACAGGTTTGTTGAAATGTGGGCTTGTCAGAGATGGGATGTTCAACGATGGTCGACAAACCCAAAAAGTAGAACATTTAGCTTAAAGGTATAACATAAACAAGAAACCCACGCACTGACAGTTGACAAATACTATTGACTTTCAAGAATATGATGTCCATCTTACTTAGCACATTCTCCACTTTTATGAATAAATATCTTATCAAAATGAAGAAACCGTGTAAAATTTGGATCCTACTTCCATGCACTACAACTACATGGTCATGATTTATTATTTCAAAGGACGAGATTATCACCTTGTTTTCAACGATTGAACCCCACAAAATATACGATCTGAAATATGCGAAATAGTTATGATAATTATTTATGTTACAAAACTTCCAATTTCATCGATTCACAAATTGTCTTGGTTTGTATCATTCATCGATTTTCTTGGTTTGTAGCATGACATAAAATATGTTTAGATTTATCCTCTAAATAGTAAGAAAATTATATGTTAACAAAATTGATCCATCCAAGGATAACTTAGATTAAATGGAAATTTAAGATACAGAATTTTGTTAAGTTATAAAACTTTGATATGCTTTTTTTCTATTTTTATCTTATCACTAGGAAAACATGTAATGAATAATTCCTAAACCTAGTTCCTAAATATTGTTGGAGTTACTGCACACACACCTAGGATTTATTTTTCCTAGTCTTTTTCGACATTGGTACTCAATGCTGGTAGTTGATCCCAAGAAAGAGTTGATCCCATGTGCCGATGCCAGTAGTCGATCACTCAATCCAGGATTGCCACTAGTTGAGCCAAGAGTCAGTTTATTAGTCGTAATTAGTCATTATCCAGTCTCCTATATTTTAGGGGAGAATATTCCACCTGAAGAATATTCTCTTTCAGTTGACACTTCAGTTCGACTAGTTGAGTTGAGTTTAGATATTGCATTGGTTTTGTCACCATGCAACATTGGGATCATCACCAACTCACTACTGTTTGTTTAGTTAGTTAACTGAAGACTAGTTGACTAGTTAACTCAGCTAGGTGGTAGTTCACTCCCGTAACTGCCTGAGAGACTAGACTAGGTGGAAGTTCACTTCTGTAACTACTGGTGTGTGTCCAGATCACTCTAGAACACCACTATGGCTTATTAGTTACTCACATATCCTATATCTATTGTAAATTATTCACTCTTTGAGTGTGGAATACAGTTAATGAGAATTCTTCCATTCTTTCTCTCTTGCTTCTTCTTTCTTCTATTCTCGCTACAAATGTGTGTATTATTGTTTAGCTAGATCTATTTTGTGCAGGTTCAACACATTTACATGGTATCAGAGCTGATGGAATACTAAGCAAAAGCTCCACCAAATCATTTTTTGCAGGTACAAAAGATTGAAGACAACAAAAAGATGGATTATTCACCGGAAACACTTCTCATGCCTCATAACTATTTGGAATGGAAGCCAAAAAAATTTATTTTGCTAAGATGCAAAGGCTTATACCAAATAACCATGGCAGTGGAAGTAGAGCCTAATTTTGTCGATGAGAAAAATGACTTTCTCAATAGACAAGATATGGCCATAGGAAGTATCAGCATGTTTGTTTCTCCCGAACTTTTCCGTCAAGTATATGAAGAATCACAAGGATTAACTCCAAATGAATTATGGACCAGATTGGAGGCTCTATTTGGGAATAAAGAATATTGTGAAGATTTCATGCAGGAGGTCGAACAGATAGTGTCAGAAGAGAAGCCATCAGAAGATCAAGCCTCTTATTATGAGGAGTCTTCTACAAACGTTTTTGCAGAAATTTGTATTCCATAATTGAAGATGATGTCTACTCCATTTCAGATTTATTTTCTGAAATTCATGTGGAATATATATGGCATGCATCTTAGGAGTCACATGTAGACATTGTTGCATGCATCTCAGGAGAAAAAAAGGGAGCCACACAGATCAGATGCCATTTTGATATTTTATGAGACAAATTTGCAGAAACAAATTGGATATTTGAATTCATCTCGGGAAAATATCCAATTTCAAAAAATAAATCATCCGAAACGGAGTCTGGAAAGTGAAGTTATGATCGTTTTAAAATCAACAAAATTTCAGCATTTTTCTAGAAACGGCCGCACGGTTTTCAAAATTTCATCCAAAATTTATTTGGATATTATTCATTACAAGAAGATAAAGTGGATATGTGTGGACATATCAATGATGCATATACTTCATCAGATCCATGGAGGCATCTACATCTTCAACAAAATCTTCAAACAACACAAACTTGCATAGTTGCGAGGTCTTCTTGGAGTGAAGGACATGGTTGCTTAGCAACTATTTTTTGTTCCCTTCTCATTTTTTATTTTATGCATTGTAATTTGAGGGGGTTTTGTTCCCATGAGGTTTTTCCTCTTTCCTCGTTTAGTTCAGTGTATCTTTTGTATTTGGGTACCTAACATGGCCTCGTAGCTGGGACCCATTCTTTATTTTCACCATAGTGATGTTCAGGGGGGGGGTGTTGGAGTTACTTCATACACACCTAGGATTTATTTTTCCTAAGGTTATTCCTTGTTTATTAGTCATAATTAGTCATTATCCAGTCTCTTATATTTTAGGGGAGAATATTCCACCTGAAGAATATTCTCTTTCAGTTGACACTTCAGTTTGATTAGTTGAGTTGAGTTTAGATGTTGCATTGGTTTTGTCACCATGCAACATTGGGATCATCACCAATTCACTATTCTTTGTTCAGTCAGTTAACTGAAGACCAATTGACTAGTTAACTCAACTAG
Organism: Picea engelmannii; assembly: GCA_009831015.1. Classification (NCBI taxonomy): domain Eukaryota; kingdom Viridiplantae; phylum Streptophyta; class Pinopsida; order Pinales; family Pinaceae; genus Picea; species Picea engelmannii. Next base: position 116,780 of record ML795850.1, read on the forward strand.
GTGGGCGTTCACTCCCGTAACTGCCTGAGAGACATACTGTTAAACAATTGTCAAATTGACCTATCAAATCTTGATAAACAAAATTTGAAAAACATTCATTAGAAAGATAACAAAATTCTTTACAAGTTTTGTTTTTACTGTAAACTGAAATTCTTAATAAAAAAATACTTTTTGATGTCGGAAGTTGAAGAACTTGTGAAAATCTAGTTTTTTTTCTCATAAAACAAGAAAAATAGACACCCATCTTCATGATTTTACCCTATAAAAAACCCATATATGTCATGATCTCGTTGGATAATATATTCGAGGTCTTATTGCCAACTTTGATATTCCTAATGAATTATATGTTTCCATATCCAAGGTTTTGATCATCTACGATACCTTTTTTTAAATTTGTACTATTCATATTGAAATGTTTAGGTAATAGATTTGAGGTCTTATTGCCAGATTCACCATCGTCTACATTTTTTTTGAATTTGTACTATTCATATTGAAAGGTTTGTTATTATTTTTATTTTTTTTATTCCTATTATTATGTTTGATTTTTCTTTATTGTTACATACTTCGAGAGTCTTTGTCATTGTTGCGTACATAAACAGGCCTGCCACACTGCATTCTTTCTTAAATGTTTACACAACGTGATGCCCTTCGACGGTTCTGACAGTATTAAGTGTTTACCTAATAGGCCTCACACCCTTAAATGTTTATTCTACAGATGTGTTACAATACAGTTCCATTCCATTTTTTGATACAATGTTGTTTGAAGTGAAATTGGGCAATATTGTTCTTCACCGACATTACTGGTTCACTGGTTGATGCTTGTTCATTGGTTCGTTAGATGTTGCTTGTTGTTGTTTAATTCAACTTTGCAAAGTTGAGGTCTTGCAGTTGCAGTTGAACCTCTTCATGGTTGTTCACTGGTTTGTTGTTCTTCAACTTTACAAGTTGTTGGACCTGTTGTTGTAGTTTCCAAGTTTTGGAGTTGCACTTTTGTCATCCCTTGTTGACGGGTGAGTTTCCTTGCCATTGTTTCATTTCTATTCTTTTTTTCTGCTTGCTATTTTGCACCTTGCAAGCAAAAAATTTCAGTGGTAGGAGCCCCTACCTCAAAATTTTGTTGCAGAACATCTTTATGTGTGGTTGTTGCGGCCAAAATCTTTTCCTTGTTCTTGAACGTCAATGTTCTATAGAAAAATCACCTTTGTCGTAGCCATGGTGACATATAAAAAATAAAACTGGATGTTCTCATCTTATTTTATCTTCCTAGAAACCATGTGTTTCCTACAATTTTTTCCAGGTTGTTCCCTTCCAATCACATATGCCTACTTCCACGCTCCAGATATCGTGCCATAGTTGTTTCCAAAATACAAATACAAAAGGGTTTAGAAAATGAATTCAGAGTTGTCACAAGGGGGAAACCATCTGCCAGGGTCTTGTTGTAGCAACCTTTCTGTTACCATACTTCGCGGAAATATAACACTCACTCTCAGATTATAAAACAACATGCATTTAAGCAATGAAACACATTTAGAGCTCAGAGTAAGTCTAAGAATTACTGCTATCATAATTTTAAACATGGAATTAGCATTAATTCATATGCACAACAGAATACATGATAATTATAAATACACAGACACGTAGAAACATAAATTAAAACATCATCTGGTACTTATCTTGGAAACAATAGTAGTTCCACCAATCAGGTGGAGGCCTTCCACGAACGTCCCAGCCTTAGACCACACTACTCATTAGATCAACAGTGGGTCACCCCCGAGCTAGGACTAAGCTCCATACCAAGGCAAGGAATCCTAGGCTAGGCTGAGATTACAAGGAAAACACCCAGTCACAAGGAAGGAATTATCTCCCAGGAACCACTCATTCTCACTGCCCACAGACTCTCCTTCCCCACATGCCTGCTCCACCCCAGGAGTATACACCTTCTCTATCACCTAAACAGTCCTCCGGCTGCTAACCTCCCTTGCCTTCGGTTTCAACAACAGGCCGGACCAGAAGTCTCCAAGCTCTGTGGCAGCTACAGGGTTCCTTCCAGAAGTTCTCTCCTTCCTTTATGCACTCTCTCACCTAGAGAGAATCACTCATAGGCCAACAACCTGTTCTTCCAACCTCAATCACCTCTCTCACCTGGAGAGAGTGTTGTACAACTGGCCAACAAGCCCCACGCAGTCCAGCACTACGTGGCCACAACAACCAACGAGGAAAACAAACACGGGCTTTCCAATAGGCTCAACAATGGCGGATGGTCTCATGGATATGGCTTCGAACAAGACTCCATGCATAGGTTTGATGCTTAGACAGAGGATGCTTCGGCTTTTCAGAAATTAACACCAGTTATTCTGAATCAACACATAGACTTTTCCTGTTTAGAGGGCGTACGGGGTATTCTTGCAGAGGTCGGACCGGTCGTACTGTTTAGAAGATTGGATCGAATGGAAGAGAACCCCCATCATGACTCATCTCAACCCTTTATTTGCATGGGCCAAGGTTGACATTTGTCACCCATGCAAATGCATGCGTTTCTTCAATTTGGAAGTTGCTTGTGCTTCCAAAAGAACTTAGAATAAGACATATTATTCACATGTCTTTTGGAATAATATTAAATTATTATTCCCAAGGCTTAATCCCCCTAGGCTTAACACTTAGACCCTTTTCCTACCTTCCAACCCCTAATCCCTTGCCCTCTCTATGGATTCTTAGTCCCCCATCACCCATTCATCGTGTCGGCTTTCACACGGCGGTGTTTATATTTTATTAATGTGCTACATACATATAGGTACAAAATCAGGCCCTTGGCCTACAACCCTTAGGCTCTCTGGCCTAACAATCACATAAGCCCACCGACTTATACAAACTTGGCTCACCAGCCTATAACACATATTTACAATTCATTTCATAAACCAGATTTACAAAGGGCTGGGCCTTGGGGATACTACAATCCCCCTCCCCTTATTTCTGCACTGTCCTCAGTGCAACCTTACACTGTCTCTGCAAGCTTTTCAAAATTTTCAAAAAGATGCAGGTACTCTACTTGCATAACATCTTCATGCTCCCATGTCGCATCCTCAGGACTGTACCAGGTCCATTAGATCTTTACAAGCTCTAAGGCTCGATTATGGAGCTGTTTGCTTTTCCTGTCCAATATGCGCACAGGATGCACTTGCAAGACACCTTCTAGTTCCACCTGAATCACATTCCAATCGATAACATGATTAGCATTAGGTATATATCTCTTAAACAGTGAAACATGAAACACATTATGTACAGTCATAGATGCAAGTAATGCAAGCATGTATGCAACTGGCCCAATCCTTTCTAGGATTTCAAATGGCCCACAAAATCTTGCTGCCAACTTGGCACAACTTCCCAGCTTCAGGGAACTCCTGTTAGTTTTTACTTTTAGGAAAACATGATCACCCACTTTGTATTGTCTGTGGGTTCTGTTCTTATCAGCATAACTCTTCTGCTTGTCCTGGGCAGTTTTCAAATTCTGTTTAATTCTTATCATTTGGTCTTCCATCTCTTTGAGTAGCTCAGGCCCAACTACTGCTTTGTCAGCTGGATTATCCCAACTCACTGGAGTGTTGCACTTTCTTCCATAAATTTCTTCAAATGGGCTCATCTTCAATGATGCATGATGCCCATTATTGTAGGCAAATTCTACCAAATACAGGTAGTATTCCCATCTTGATGGTTTATCCATCACATACATTCTCAGCATGTATTCTATTACTCCGTTCACCCTCTCTGTCTATCCATCAGACTCAAGATGATACGCTGTAATAAAGTTCAGTTTCGTTCCGAATCCTTTGAACAATCCTTTCCAGAAATTCGAGGTGAATTTCAGGTCTCTATCAGACACAGTCGTCTTAGGGATTCCGTGCAAGCGTGCCACTTCTTTTAAGAAGATATCAACAACAACTACTGCATTGTGAGTGGTTTTTAGTGGAATAAAATGGGCAGCTTTTGTAAGCTTGTCCACCAGCACCATGATTGAATCATGTTGCTTGCTTGTTCTGGGTAATCTCGTAATAAAATCCATTGTCACCACTTCCCATTTCCACTCAGGAATGGGTAGAGGCTGCAACAACCCTGCTGGGTGCCTATGCTCAGCCTTAACTTTTTGGCACTCCATACATCTGGCAATGTATTCAACGATTTCTTTCTTCATACCTAGCCAAAAATAATGGCTTTTGACTGCTGCTACAGTCTTCTGATAACCATGATTTCCAACATACATCATGTTATGCATTTCTTTTAGAATTGCAAGCTTCAATTCTTGGACATTGGGTATGTACACTCTATTTTTATACAGAAGTAAGCCATCATCTTCCAAGGTGTAACTTTCCTTGGTCTATGGTCTCTCACGCTGCTGTATCTTTGCTACCAAATCTCTGAACTACAAATCAACATTTGCAGCTTCCAGAACTCTATCCCTGATATCAGTCCTGTACATGCTAATGGTTGTAGCATGTAAGTCATGCACTTTTCTACTGAGTGCATCAACCACCTTATTTTCCTTACCCTTGGTATGCTTGATATCAAAGTCATATTCGCACAAAAATTCCAACCATCTGGTTTTCCTGTCGTTTAAAGTCTGCTGATCAAATAAATACGTTAGACCATTGTGGTCTATTTTCAATTTGAATCTCCTTCCCATGAGGTAATGTCTCCATTTCCTTAGAGCATGGACAATTGCTGCCAGCATCTCCTTCCCATGACGCATCTGTGCACACCACAAAATCCATATTTGGACCTGCAATCCTAGGGATTGGAGCGCTGGTTAATAGCTGCTTCAATCGCTGGAAACTGTTCTCACACTCTTCAGTCCACTGAAAATTCTTCTCCTTTCTTTGCAAGGAAGTAATAGGGTGAGCTAACTTTGAGAACCCTGCTATAAACCTTCTGTAATAGCCTGCCAAACCCATAAAAGATCTAACTTTTGCCACATTCCTTGGCGCTGACCATTCTCGGATGGCCTCAACATTTTCAGGATCCACAACGATCCCTTCTTCTGAAATAATATGTCCCAAGTAATGGATTTTCCTTTGATAAAATGAGCATTTGATCATCTTGGCATACAGCTAGTGTTCCCTCAACACTTGCAAAACCATTCTCAAGTTTTGTTCATGCTCTTCCTCTGACTTGGAATACACCAAGATGTCATCCAGGAAGACTATGACAAACTTGTCTAAATAGTCCCTGAATACACCATTCATTAAGCACATGAAAACAACAGGTGTGTTTGTCAGTCCAAATGGCACCACTGTGAATTCATAATGACCATACCTTGTTCTAAAGGCAGTCTTGCTGATGTCCTCATCCTTTATTCTTACTTGGTGATACCCCGATCTGAGATCTATCTTCGAAAATATTCTCGCACCCTTCAATTGATCGAAAAGATCATCAATCTTTTGCAGAGGATACATGTTCTTGACAGTTACCTTATTCAACTGTCGAAAATCAATGCACAGCCTCAACGTCCCATCTTTCTTCTTCACGAATAGGACCAGGGCACCCCAAGGCGACACGCTTGGGTGAATGTACCCCTTCTTCAAAAGTTCTTCAAGCTGCAATTGAAACTCTTTCAGCTCTGGCGTACTCATTCTATAAGGAGCCTTCGAAACTGGAGCTTCTCCAAGCATCAAATTTATAGAAAAATCGATGTCCCTCTTCGGAGGTAGTCCAGGTACCTCCTGAAATATGTCTTTGAACTTTGTGAGTACCTCATGGTCTCTAATATTTGAGACTGCATATCTGTATGCTTCTTCCACACGAGCTACAAATAATTGACAACCTTCCTATAACACTTCTTCAGCTGCATGGCTGAGATTTCTCTAACAACCACAGCTCTAGGAATTCCTTGGACTGTTTTCTGATTTCCCTCTTCATCCAGGCATGTAAACCTCTTGTTACGACAGTCCAGGAGGGCATGGTGTTGGTCCAACCAGTCCATCCCAATTAAGCAGTCATAAGAGCCTAAAGACAGAATATTCAATTCAACCTTAGTGCTCAATCCTTTCATGTCCACTGAACAGGACTTAACCAATTCAGTGACCTTCCTCTTGGTCCCTGTAGCCAACTGCACTAACCAAGACTTTCCGTGTTTGCTTCTTGATAAACACAAACTTTCCACCACCCTAGGCTCTACATAACTATGGCTAGCCCCTGAATCAATTAAAATAATTAGTGGTCGGTTGTTAATCATACCTTCCACTTCAATCATGTGCGATATAAATTCTTCTTGCTTGTTGTCCAGATCTGTGTAGATCCTTGGCATTCTGCTGCCCATATCCTCCACTATCTCAGCTTGCTGAAAATTGTGGACGGTTCTCGCTTTATCTTTTCTGTGGGGGCAGTCTCTGTACCTATGGTTCCCTTTATAGCCCCAACACTCCATAGGTGATGGTTTGGGCATTTTCTCACTCACTTCATCCTTCCTAGGCTCTCTAAAAGATGACTGTCCCTGAGGACTGTTTCTAAAAAAGGGAGGCTTGTTTCCCTTCTCCCTCTGTTCCTTCTTAAACCTCTTCTGGTCATCCTAAGCCTTCTGAAAGGTAGACTTTTCTCTTTGTTGTTCATACAAGCATTTCTCCCTTCTTATTGTTTCTTCCATAGTCTTAGGATCATCATACTGAATCTTATCACCGATGGAAGGTGGCAGTCCACTCAGATACCTCTAAATCTTGACAGTCTCATCTTTGATGAATGGAACATACTTCAGTAGTTCCAAGAAACTTTGTTTGTACTCATCAATGGTCATGCTGCCTAGCTTGAGTTTGAAGAACTCCTTTATCTTTCTATCATAATATCTTTTGGTTAGGTATTTCTTCTTGAAATACCTCTTAAAATCCTTCCAAGTGATATCTTTCTCTCTGATGTGCTGCACTTGCACAAACTGATCCCACCACATGGATGCTTTTCCTTTTAGCTGGTACATCGCAATTCTTCCTTCTGCATGAGCGGAGTAGTTCTGCAGTTGGAAATATTTATGCATGCCAAGCAACCATGTCTCGGCATCTTCCTCCTTCTTATGTTCTCCATCAAACGTTGGAGGCTAGATCTTGTTCATCTCCCCTTTCAATTCATCCTTTCCAGATTTTCGGTGTTTTCTGGTAGGGGATGGTCTTGAAATACTGTGTGTTTCCCTGCCAGAATGCTTCGGGGAGAGACGGTAATGTCTGCTACCACTCCTCGATCTTCTTCTCCTCTCAGGGGTTATGACACTTCTTGATTTGCTTGTGTCACTCTCTTTTTCCAATTTCTTTTCTATTCTTTCCAGGCTCTTCAACATTTTTAAGTTGAATTCACCCTGCCGATCTCTGATTTTCATGAGCTTTCGGCTATCAGCTCGACGAGCCTATGCATCTTTCTGCAATTTTTCAACGAGTTTCATCATACATCCTTCTTTATCTATCTCTTTTCCGTGCCCATTAGAGTTTGTTCCTTCGACTCCCAAGTTGACATCCTTTCCTTCTCTTTCGTCCTTTGAAATGGAGGCACTTCACACCTCTTCCATTTCCTTACTTGGCATCTATTCTTGGCTATCCTGACACTCGTTGAACTCTGCACACACAATGTGCAATCAATCCGAAGTTTGTGAGGCCCTTAAACCTTCAAGAAAACTTACAACATTCATAAGCCAACATGAGCAAGAAAAACATTTTGACTTCACAAAGTTTTCCGAGCTCTGTTCGGCTCTGCAAATTTTCGGACTTCGGAACTTCGGAATCTCGGCCCACAAAGATCCAACAATTAAACCTTTGTAACCAAAGTCACCTTTTGCAAATCGTGATCTCACGAGTTCGTGAGTCGAAGACCCTCGACTCATTTCCTCCAAACACCGATACCCGAGATGCGATACGGGTATGGCTCCCTCCTCGCTAGCGCCTGCTACACATGACCGTAGGCTAGGGATAAGTGCTAGCACTTCTTCGCCAACTCGCGAATTTGCGAGTTGAAGTGTTGAGCCTTTGTGCTCATCCTTTGTGAATTTCAAAATCACGAATTACTTTATTCTCCGGGCCCACAACACAGTTGTCGCCCTTCACCACAGTGGCGTATGGTACATTCAGGAGGGTCCACGTCACCTTCAGTGACACCATCGGGTCCCAAAACTCTCACCTGTCTTCTCGACTCATTGGCACATGGTACACATTCATGTGCCCATGTCCATTCCAAGCAAAATCCAACGGTTAGACTCTTTCCTCAGATCTACAGCGTAGATCTTTTCGGTGTTTTGGGGTTTCGGGCATCTGGAGTTCATGCATCCCACATATCGAACTTTCGTTTGCTGAAATCCTGAATTACAGTTTACTCTTCCACTTGATCCAATGGTCAAGTCGTCTCCTATGATCTACAATGTATATCGTTTCGGGAATCCATGTTTTGCTAACTCGTGACTTACGAACACGTGGGTCTTCCTTTTTGGTTTCCCGGGTGCCGAAACGCCGTCCAGTAACAACCCCCTTCTTCAACTCTAATCTTCCCAGGTACAAGCACATGTACCAGTTGGTAGCATGGATGAGTGAATGGTAAGAATCATGAATTAATGAATGAATCCCCCCCAAAAAATATGGGAAATTACACTATATCCCCCAAATTACATATGCACGTGCCCTTTATGACACATGGCACTCAAGGAACCCCCCCTTGTTCCCACTTTAGAAACTTAGGATATATTTTATCCATAAATTTAGATTTAAGGAATATCAATATTAAATTAATATAATAATCCATTAGGCTTAATCCCCATTTTCTTATCCCTTTTCCTAGACTCTTAGCTTCCTTTCCCTTTCTAGTGGAGTTTATTCCCCCATCTCTTTTGTATGGTCACTCTGCAGTAGTGATGTACTTTATTAATGATATATTGAGTATAATTACAAATTACAATATAGGTACACATGCCTTTTAGCAATCCAGGCTCCCTGGTTTAATATTCACATAGGCACTCTAGCCTCAAAACATATTTACAAAGGCACTCTGGCCAAAAGTATCATGGCTCACCATCCTATATGTACATTACAACTGGGGCTCAACCTAGGGTATTACATAAATTGTTGAAAGCCTCACTATCTAGATCAAGCTTTTGAATTCCCCCTTTTTCCGCCTTTAGGTTGGAAATGAAGTTGAAGTCACCACCTAATATCCAAAACTAATTCTTCGTGAGTTTTGGAATGAATTGAAGATCTTCCAAGAACTCATATTTTTCATTTGGATGTTATAATCCAAATACATTAGTGATAACACTAGTCATGTCACAGCCGATTGGCCTAAATCAGGCTATGACAATTCACTTTGTGGAAAATAAATTATCCAAGTGAATTGTCATTGGGTTCCAAAGGATAGCCAAACCTCCAACCATACCTCTAGAATCAGGGGCTACAACCAAACCTGATTTCCAAATTTTGGGCATAATGTTGTTGAAGATGTGATCAACACACTTTGTTTCTTGTAGAAGGAAGATATCCAGAGATTTGCTATTGATCTTGTTTCATAAGAGTCATTGTTTTCTATTACCATTGATGCCTCTTATATTCGATGATATCACTTTCATTTCAAACTTGGAGAGGGGGGAGGGTGATACGAATCTATGATCAATGCATTTTTCCCCGAGTTGAACAAAATGTGTCCAATTTCCTATAGAGGTTGTTGATTTGATTTTCTCCCTCTGCACTTGTCTTCCTTAGGGTTTTTTTTAGTCTTTAATTTGTTTTTTTGAATGCCAAAATCAAGAGTAGATTCAGGGTTAGGATGGTGATCCTGGAGAGACTCTTCTTTCCTTATGGAGGGCCTTATGAAGTCATTGAATGTGTTCAAGTGGGATGAATTTCATGCCTTTTCGTCAAATAACATCAACTATTTCATGCAGATATATACCTTCCGATTCCATATCATCTGGTTCAAGATCTGTTCCATCCTCCCCTTCAGGTTTCATGGGCACATCTTCAATGGGAGGCATGTCTGAGGGGGAGGCTGAGGTTTTCATCTTCTTAGGATCTTCAGGGTTGGGGGTATGGTCAGTAGACTCTTTGTGTTTGGGATTTCTTGGGGAAGGATCATATTGAGAGATCAGAGGAGGTTCTTGGGGGATCGAGCTGAGAAATTCAAATTTTTTCTTGGTCTTAGGAGCTTTGGAGGACTAGGAGGGGTTAGGTTTCCTCCCATATCTACATCTATTGAAAGTTTTAGTGAAACCCTTCTTATCTGTTTTAGGTTTGTGATTGGAATATTTGGGGAGATGGAGTAGAGGGAAATCTCTATAAAGGTGGTCATGTTCATGGCAACGTCGACAACAAAAGGGAATGAATTTGTAATCAAGGGTTTGAAGCCAATTTGAGTATTGGTAAGTGAGATAAATGGATTCAATGATAGGCATCGAGACATCATATAAATGCAAATGGGATCATAAGATGCATATCACCCTTGTTTGGTAGCTTCATAGTATTTAACATACATACCTAGTGTGTTTTTGATTCTTGCTAAGATATCCTCATCCTAATATTCCTACGATAGCGATTAAATTCAAACCTAGATTGGAGCATAGGAGAAATATTCCTTGTCTGGATTGAATTTCTCAGTCCAATATCGGAGGTGTAGTCCTGTTGAACGAAAGAAATAAGGAAGCTTTTCGAAGACTAATTCCCTATCTCCTTGGTCTTGAAAAATCATTGTGAATAATCCCTTTGACCTAATCTTGATCTCATAGGGATGTGAAGGCCACTAGTGAGAATTGATCTAGGAAACCAGATCACCCTTTGTTGGTTAGATACCAAACAAATTCTCGATGACGAAATGGTATCTCATAAACTGGATGTAGTTCTCGACCTTGGTTGAGTGGATTTCATATTTGAGAATCATTGTTGCCTTGGGGATACATTGCCTTGGCTTCCATTTATACTAATTGTTGCGAGGGTTCTGAGAATCTACCATACAATCATTAATAAGAGGTTTTTCCACCATCTTAGTTCCTTGAGAAGAAGAGAGAGGGTGGGTTTTACATGGGATGGAGGACTATTCTTGATACAATTGGATGGTTGAGAGAAATGAGGGGGGTCAGACCCCCCCCCGGCGAGCACCATGCGAAAGAGGTCGAGCACAAAAAACTACAAATAAAGTAAACCATAGCCAGAAATCGCTCTTATTTGGTTTATCATAATACTATAGTTGTACCTTTTTTGAACATTGTCAACAATGCATACTTTTATAGAAGCTTAGAAGAAAACTAATTTATCAATGTAGGCCCTATGGGCCTTCAAACTAGGATCCAAACACACACCACATCTTTGAAATTCAAATCATGATCACGTGGTATTTATGACATCTGAAGAAAACAATTCATTAAAGAAAATAAGGGAAAATTCAATATTGAATGGGGAAGAATTTAAATTAATACTGACAATAAACTACACATTCATGGTTTTTTAATTAACTACGAAATGCTTCTTTCGAACTTTAGAAAGATGGAGTATTTATTAATCTCTCTAAGATGCCACCTAAGCCCAAATTTACACTAGAATATAATTCAATTTGTCAATTTAATTATCCTAACATGAATATCTGATCCATTAATTCAAAGTTTTAACATTTAGGAGGGAAGATATATAAGGGCTTCTGATAGAGGTTGAATGCTAGAGGAGTGAAGGAATTTGGAGAAAAATAATTTCACATCCTAAATAATGAATGGGGGATTCACTTGTAAAATAATGAAGGGGTGAATCACATGAGTATATTGCAACCAAATGAATGAAGGAATAATTTAGCTTCCAAGGAGTGAAAGAGTAAGTCATAGTTGAATAAATGAAGGCCAAAAAGGTAAATTTCCCTACAAATTACAAAGGAAAATACATGCATTTGAAACAACAAGAGTAAAAATTGTGCTTGAAACAATAAAGTGAATGTTTATCTTTTGAAAGGGAGAAAGGGTAAATTGCACCTGAAACAATGAACGGAATTGTGCTAAATTAGTGAATGGGAATAATTCATTTTTGAAGGGGAAAAATACCAACTTGCAACACAACAATCAAAGGAAAATCATAGAACAACATGTTTTTTATGGTGGAAACTTACAAACTTGTAGAAAAAACAAACAAGGGTAAAATCACAGGTCACTTTCGAAAAGGAGAAGGAAAAGAACGCAACTTTCATCCACAATAAAAAGTGGCTCAATTGCACATTAAACCATGAATGGGAGGAATTGTAGTAAAAGTAGTGAAAGGTTTATTCATTTTTAATGTGGAAAAGGATAAGTTCATGGTTGAGAGAATGAAGGGTCATCACACCCACACTAATAAAGGAAATTCATAGTGTAGAAGGGGAAGTAAAAGTTTCCATCTTCCTTTTGTTTCCCTTTCTACCCTTTTACCTATTTTTTTATTATTATCATTTATTGTTCTAAGATGTTTGAGAGTGTTTTCAGCTTCATCAAACTTCAAATGAAGAAAGTAGAATCTCAAATTCACCAAAATTCAATAGAATTAGCAGTTTTCAAGGTTTCAACCTTTAGGATAGGATTCTATTATGACTTGTTCTTTGCAACTTCTTCTTGGAATGCATTGGCTCCAAGGTTAGAAATAAGTGTATCACTTAGTAATGCGACACACTTTAGATAAAAAGATGCTAATTTTTTTCTCTTATGGTTTTCCCAGAGAGAAAGTGCTTGAAAGAATCCCATGTGGCACCCTTCTTATTGAATTGACTCACAACTAGAATTTATTCTTCACTACTATTACCTAGTTAAATGGGAGAGTAACATAGAGTTCTCTTATTTAGATATGAGAAAGGACATAAGTGCCTAGGCCAGTGAACAACAAGCTAATTAGCTAGCATTGCATTAATGACTCATGTACTTGAACTTTTAATCATGTTTCCTACTTATATGCCAAAGGACAACCTAAATGGGAACATGCTATGCAAAAATAAATTGATTCCTTGTCGAAGAATCATACATGGGACTTGTTTCTTTGACTGCAAGGAAAGAATGTTGTGAAGTGTCGATGTGTCTATAGGACCAAATTTACCTCTGAAGGTGTTGTTAAATGTCATAAAGCTTGTTTGGTTTCCAAGGGATTTTATCAACAAGAAGGTATCGAATACACTGAGACCGTTTCCCCTATTGCAAAGTGAACTCTATATGACTAATTCTTTCCCTTGCTTCTTTTTATGGATGGAAAATCCATTAGATGAATGTGAAGAGTGGAGACCTATCTAAAGATATTATCATAGAACAACCTCCTTGTTTTGTGATAGATTCTAACCTGGTTTTTTGACTCAAGAAGTTGTTTTATGGTTTAAAGAAGACTCCCTGAGCTTGGTATGTTAAGATCGACATTTTATTTCTTCGATTTGGTTTCAAACATTATGAATTTGATCACAACTTCTATGTACTCCATACCAATGGATACACTTTGATTGTTGTTGTATATGTTGATGACCTTACCATTTCTAGGAATAACATTGATATCATTCTTATATTGAAGAAACAACTTGTTGACTCTTTGTTGAGATCATTTCCCGCTTCCGAAATTTCCCTCCACTTTTCTACCTTCCCAATTTATTTTTCCCTTTCTTTTACCTTTTCTATACTTACTCGCTTTTCCCTTTCTCTTTTTTTCCTTATACTTTCCCTTTCTACAAGTTCAACACTTAGTCGTTTTTTCAGAATGGTGGGTTCGCGAGTTGGCAGACTTGAATATCCTCATCTCCATCCATACCCTCACATCATGAGTTCGATCGACCGCTATGCCATCCTATATTAGCCAATTTTGCGATCATAGATTCTCGAGTTGGTGGGGTCGAACTCTCATACCCCATGTTCTGTGATATACATTTTGCATCCAAAAGTTTCACGATCTATATTTTGACCCCCTGACTCCCTGAACTTCCAAGTATCATTCCTCCTATGATGAGTCTTTCTGACCACCGTGCTATCCTATACTTAGATGATTGTGAACCTTCTGCAGTCGTGGTTTCACGGGTTCACAGGTTCGCGGGTTCACAAAAGTCTCAAATCCTATTTCACTCTCATTCGACCCCGCCACCTCTGCACTCTTCCCAATTCTCATTTAGTATGCTTTAAATTCTAGCAACTCATCATGCATGATTGTAAATATTGTCATTAATAAGTGAAGGGATCGAGGAGATCTCCTATTAAAACACATTAAACCAGGATTTATGAAGGATTATAGTATCCCTCTCAAGCATTCATTTTAAACATTATCTGGAGCAAATGTACGTTCTTGTCAACTTATGGCAACAACTTGACAATAGTTCTGTGGAGATACATTGAAAATTTTCGGGCGTGAGGACGAGAGTTTTTAGTGGTCCACAACATATTCCTACTACTCATCCCCTTCTTCCCAGAAGAAAGTAATTTTGATGTCTGGAATTGGGCGCGCAAGTTGTGTCAAAGAAGTCTTTGATTGTAAGGAGTTGGTCACCTAGTGCACCGAGAGATATATTCCAAGCCATCGGACCATTCCCCTATCTCTCAGTCGCCTCGGGTATTTCATAAGATGTTGAGATTTCTCGAGCCAACGCTTACCTGCAAGGGTGAAGATTGCAGAGAATTATTAAAGAAGCATGAAAATGGATTAGACCTCTTACCTAAATTCTTGGAGAACCCAACGACTGTCCCCGAGGACATCAAGATATTGCAGGTTATCTCAGTCAAAAATCATTTTCGGGAAATTGCTTGGATTTTCACGAGGATAACAGGACAAGAAACTATAACGAGCATCTCCCGCATGATTCTTTACATTCTATAATTTACGTTCAAAGAACATGCCATCTTCGATTGGGGCAAGTTGATTTCCATTGAAATCTCTTCCTAATTGTCTCAATACAAGAGGGAGAAGAAATTGTTTATGTCATCTTATTTTGTTTTCACGATAGAACATTACTGTCAGTTCACGAGATTATCTGTGTGTAAGAAGGTAAATTGCGAATTCGACCCAGTAACCTTCTGGTATCAAACATTGTGGAGGCACAAGGCCTCCCATCATTTTTATGAAGTTTTTAATGATTTTGTCTCAGTTTTTAAAGGCTTGTTGTTTGGAAAGGACACTCCCCAGATGTCTGACCATGTGAGTAAGTTATTGGATAGGAAGGGGACACTGGAACAAATGGATAATTACAATGTCATAAGGATTTTCAGTTCCAAGGAAAATCCTTCCTTCCTTCCGTGCCACATATATGACAAATTGTTTGTTACTGAAATAACGAGGCAGTAAAAATATTGGTTGCATTTTTTCCATGAAAATAGAAAAAAACAATCCATACCTCTGCCTTGGAAAGTTGGGAACTTCAAATTCAGAAATATGAACAAGATTGATGAATTCGCAGGCCATTTCCACAACATGAATCTAAGATATGTTGAAAGGGTAAAAGGGTTTGACCCTAGCAGATTTTTTGTAGAACATCTACTGGCAGTTGGTTTCAATAATTCTTTTATTAATGGTATTCTGAATGAAGACAAAGATAATGTCTCAGGCACTCCCGCTCATGACATTGGTGACCTGGAAACGATACTCATCACCAATTAGTCATACAAATAGAAAGGAAAAGGTCTGGGTGAGAAGAGTTCCCAATCCCCAACTGTCACTCCAAAGAGTACAACATCTCAGAGAAATGCTCAAACGTCCCACCAAATTAAGAAAGTAACCCGCAGTTCTTCAGGTGGAGGAGGAGGTAAGAACCCTCCTTCGGGAAAAATTGAAATCTCCCACAAGCTTCAATTGAGGAAGAAAATAAAAAAAATTGTGCAAGAAGAGAAGGGACCTCAAGGCTAAAGCGACATACACAACCTCTCCCTCGAGGATATGGGACTTGAGATTGACATTGAAAAGGTGTTCCCCAATGCTGATCAACCATAGAAAATAGCTCACTAGAATCCTCTGATGGAAATAATTGAGAGTGAGACCTGTGATGAAGAAGAGTCTTTTGTATTTCAGAGTGTTGTTTTTGACAGCTAGTCCAAAAATTTAATTATTGAGAAAAGAGATGTAAATAATAAAAAGGTGAATTCTCGTTCAGAGATCAATGTACAGAACATGCGACCTTCCCAAATTTCGCAAATTCATTGACCAACTAGAGATGCTCTAGATAATTATATTGGAGGCCTTGAAGCAGAGAATATCAAGTTAAAGGAAAGAATCAAAGAATTGGAGGAAGCTTTAATGCCTCTTCCAGTACTTGCTAGTCCTTTAGCAATAATTGGGCCTACCACACCTACAACAAAAATAAAAGGATCTGCAAACCTGCTCACATCAGCGAGGGGCTATGTGGATAAGAACATTAGAAAAGAATGGAATTAATTACAGAGGCTTGGGAGATGTCAAAGAGAATGGTCTCTTTTGTAACGAGGGTACACGCCTTCCATGAATATTTACAGGCATATTTGAAAAACGAAGAAGGTTTTTACCTCGACGCAGTCATACCCTTCTGTTTTAAAGTTACCAATATGACAGAGTTGAGAAGAAGAGAGGAGGATATCCCTTCTCCGAACTGGATAAAACAACTAAATAGATGTTGGAAGGAAAAGGTTAATAACTTGAATATTATTGTCCAAGCATGCAGCCAGACCATAACTAGGAGAGAAGAATTATTCAAAAGGCTAACTGAGATAGACTTAGTCAGGAGAACCAATGAGGTCTAAGACCCCAAATTGATTCTCAACTCATTGTTCCTAACCTTTGACGAACAAGTTGAAATCTTTAAAGGGTTATCATTTAAAAAATTATATGGCATTCTTGAGTATAGTGAAGATGACGTGGAAAACTGGCTAGTCGACTATTCAATGAAAAATCAAGATATTGAAGAATCTTTGCTGAATATATATATATATATATATATATATATATATATATATATATATATATATATATATATATATATATATATATATATAAGGGTCTTGGAGGGAGAACTCTTCAATATAAAAATCTGGCATGAAATTAATGTTGCACTAATGAGAAGCTACATCGAGGAGTGGTTTAAAAAGGTTGTTGACAAACTTACCGATGAAGGAAAAAAGGCAGTTGAGATGGTTCCTGTAACTGTCGATGAAAGCCATAGAAGGACATCAACAAGCAAGTGAAAAACAAGAGATACCATCATAGTATGTTCATATTGATCACATCTTTCTACCTTTATCAAGTTCATCATCCGGTTACCCCACCTCTTTAAATAGAAAGGTTTAATCGAAGACTAATAATTTCCTTTTTCTTCTTACTAGGTCTTGTTGTCCTCTGTCGACCACTTTATTCTTTCTACAAAATTCATTCTTGTATATATTTTCTTTATGGTCCGCAGGATCCCTAATCCCAGTGATTATGAAAAACACATTTAAACTTCAGAGAATATGTAATGAACTATATGTTTTTTAGAAATTCCAAGAGAGCTATTTTGGGAACAATCTCAACTGTACTTTGTAACCCAGTTTTCTAAATATAAAGTATTTGAGGTTGATCTATCGTTATCTTTAATTGAGTTGCCCATGTATCACTCTGTCAAAGTTCTCGTATACATGTTGATCATTTTATTTTAATCTTTTATGTGATTAGAAATCTTTAGCCCTACTATGATGGATGCGAGGAAATTTTGGTTATTTGTTTTAAATGTGTGAATGTGTGTGTGGTTCCTAGTCCACTCTCAAGAACTTTCTTTAAAATAAAACAAAACATTTTTCGTTTTTTTATATTTTTACTTTCTTTTTTTCTATGAAGAACTTCTATAAAAGTCCCACATTCTAAAAATCTTGAGCCCCATAGAAAATAATAAACAGAGGAGTACCACCTCTATAAAAACGTAGGGGGATTTATATCCTTGTGAGGTTGTCGTTTCGGTACTAACAGATTCAAGCGCCAACATTTTGGGAGACCATACTAGGGAATGAACTAAAAATTGGGAACCTGGCCCAACATTGTGAAAGAATATATGACTTTACCCCAGGGTAATCAACCCCATTTAGAAATTGGATTGAATAATAAACACAACATTTTACACCAGTTGTATAATCTGGTAATAAAAATAGCCTAGATTTGAGAAGCGTTATAAAGGTCGTGGACTATATTAGTCCAAGAAGAAGAAAGATAAATCCTCTAAAGACAGAGGAGAGAAGAATGACAAGATCGAATAAATCAAAGGCTAGCTAGAGAAACACAAGAACAAGGTCAATATTGAAGCTAGACGAATACAAGGGACCCATTACTAGAAGTAAAAGTAAGAAAATCTATGTCCTTAGAAGTGAAAATTCTAGCCCTAAAGTCTCCTTAGACATGGCAGGGAGAGACCAATAGCCCTAAGATGAGCATCATGAGGAGAGACAAGGAGGCGAAAGATATGTCGCAAGAAACCAAGGAATCCCAGGGTTTGGAAATAGAAGGAGGGTAAGAGATTCCCCTCTTAATATTATAGGTGAACAACATTAGCTCCATGTTCTCCCTAAGGGAACCTTAAAGGAATTTTCTGGAGGCAGGACAATCAATGCAAATAGGCATATGCACTTATTTCTTGACATTTGTGACTTTCATCGAGTTGAATATGATGATGTCATGGTGAGGTTTTCTCTGCAAACCTTATCAGAAAGAGCTTATGAATGGTATACAACATTTTCCAGTAGATCCATTCGCTCATTTAATGACCTCAAAGATATGTTCCTAACTATGTTTTCCCCTCCAATTTCCAACCATACCCTCCTCATATAATTCACCTAGATTGGGTTGAGGAAGAACGAAAGGATATGAGATTTTAACCTCGAGTTCAATATGATCTTGAGTAGAATTCCATAAGATAAAATACCAAATGACCTAGTCATTCTCAGTTTTTATAAGAATGCAATGCCCTCGAATGTAAAATATGCTATCAGAACATCCTGAATGGATACTTTGGAGGAAGTAATGACTAAGGAAACCGAGATGGAAGAAATTGTGATTGATACGGGTGCCAACCCTGACATTATACTGGGAAGAGTACAAAGGCAGATGGGGGGATTGAATATTGATAATCGAGGAGCTTCCAGCTCAAGAAAGAATGAAGAATTCAAACCTTGAGCGATTCATAATCAACCAACGGGAGGAGAATTTTTTAAAGGAAACATACTTGACGTAAAGGTTGATCCTGTGGCGGTGTAGGAAACAAAGCAAAGAATTGAAATTCCACAGATGAAGAGAACCATCAAACAGATGGAGAATGAGATAACCAGACTGAGAAGGGGAGATAATTACATGCCAAACCCAAGAATGTCGATTCCCGAGCAAAGGAGGAACCCTCTCCCCTAAAAGAGAGTCAAGTTCGAGAATATTGATGACCCACAGAGACCAAGGGTTCCAAGACATCCTACTCCAAACACGGTTGTTCTGGATGATGTCTATGCGAAGTAATTAATCAAGCAAGAAAGTTATTACTTACTCGATGAAGGCTCCGAGACAGTGCAGGTGGATGGATGTGACACATCCATGTATATATTTGGAGAAGGCGACAACGATCCTAACTCGCAAGAAAACGTCACCCAGACAAGAGGATTTGTAAATAGACCAAAGAATAAAGGATACTCTAACAAGGAAAAATAAAAAGAAAAAGAAAAAGAAAAGGAAAAAAAAAATGAAAAAGTGTCGAATGAGAAAGTGACAGATGGAACCAAAAGGAAACACATGGCATCAAGCTCCACTCAAATGACGTATAATGTCATGGATGACTTAAGTAAATTGAGGATAACTCTGCCTTTTATGGAAGTGGTAAATATTCCTCAGCAGAGACATAACATCTTGAAGTTGTTGGATAATCCATCAGAAAGAACTGAACCTGTCATTACCAGTCCAAAACAGAGCTAGATCCTATTGACTGCCAAGATGAGAGGTAAAATTATGCCCTTCTACATTTCAATTGAAAATCATGATGTTTCATTGCATAAATGTTTAGTTGACACTGGGGAGACAAATAATATAATGTCGCTTGTGGTCATGGAGGCATTGGGAATGAGTTGCACGAAGTATTATGAAACCGGTGAGAGCATATATGCAATCGATTCTAGAAAATTGCCAGTGTATGGAGAAATCAAGGATTTTTATGCTTGGATTACATCAACCCCCCATATCATCAAAGTTTTCAATATTATTGTGGTAGACCTTCCTCTAGCATATGGGGTTGTGTTGGGAAGAGATTGGACATCCATGATCTGTGGATATATAATGAATGACAAAAGTTGTATGATGGTACTGGGCAAGGAGGGAGCAATGATTAAAGTACCTCGTGAACCCATAAAACCCTTCTCCTTCAAGAAGAAGGACAATGAATTAATTGAAGATTATATAAATGTTGGGATTAGAAACTATGCTAGCCTGGACATGGAGCACAATGAAATCCTAGAGTGAGTTCAAGGCTTGGAACGCCAAGAGTGTTTGTTTGAAGGCTACTGGAGAATGTCATTCGATGGAGCCCGCTCTAAATCTGGTAATGAAGTTGTAATTGTTCTTACGAGTCCAGATAAGACGATGCATCCCCATGCTGTAAGACAGGAGTTTCCATGCATGAATAAGAAGGAATAATACGAATCTTTGATCCAGGGGATGATCCTCGCACAAGAAATGAAAATATAACATTTCATTGTGACTGGAGATTCATAGTTGGTCATCAATCAGGTTACCCAAAGGTACAAAATCGAAAATGAAAGACTTAAGATTTATTTCAAAAGAGTTAATGAATTGATGGAATCTTTCAAATCTCTTAACATTACTTTCATTCCAAGGGACAAGAATCAAAAGTTCAATTTACTAGCCTTGGCAGCCTCATTATCAAACCCAGATGATGCCCAAATAAAAATGTCTTTCCAGGTAGAAAGAGCTTTTCGATCATCCGTGATCGATAATATTGAGTACTTACAAGTATTTGAGAACGATGAACAATTGGAATTTTTTTGGTTAAATCATGATGATGATGAAGATGATAGCTCGTCTATCATCCCAAAAGACTGTATAAAAGCTGGATCTATGTTTACAAAATATGATCATGCCAAGAATATCCTTGAAGAAGTTTCAGTTCGAAAGGTGCAAGAAACAAGAAAAGTCAATATTGGAACGGACAAGTCCCCAAAATATGTCAACTTGGGAGTTGATTGCACCACCAAAGAGGTTGATCAATATGTTTCCTTATTCAAAGAATATATTGATGTATTCACTTGGAACTACAATGATTTGAAAGCCTATGATAAAGCGATATTCCAACATATTATTTTTTTGAGGGAAGAAGCAAAACCAGTGAAGCAAAAAATAAGGATGATGAATCCCAAGCTAAAGCCTCTGGTAAAAATTGAATTGGAGAAGTTGAAGAAGGCAGGGATAATTTATCCCATCATACATTCAGACTGGATTTCATATCTAGTGATTGTAAGGAAAAAGACTAGGAAAATCCAAATGTGTGTTGACTTCAGAGGTATTAACAAAGAAAGCATAAACGATATTTTTCCTTTGCCAAACATGGAGTTTATTATACAAAACGTTACTAGATTGGACTAGATGTCGATGTTCTATGGTTTCTCTAGATATAATCAGGTCTTGGTGGCTAAGGAATATAGATCGAAAACAACATTTATCACACGATGGGAGACATATGAACATGCTAGAATGCCCTTCAGTTTAAATAATGATGGAGCCACATTCCAAAGGGCCATGGATCATGCGTTCAACGAGTTAATACGAAAGTTTATGGAAGACTATCAAGATGACTTTATGGTGCATTCAAACAAAAGGGAGGACCACATCCAAAGGTTTTTGAAATATGTAGAGTATACGACATTTCTCTGAACCTAAAGAAATGTGTGTTCATTGTAACTCAAGGCAAGTTGTTGGGCCATATTGTATGAAAGGAAGGGATTTACATAGATCCAAAAAGAGTTAAAGAAATAAATGGTCTCAACCCCCCGACATCCAAGAAGGGATTCCAATCATTCTTCAGGAAAATCAATTTTGTTTGAAGATTTGTTCCTGATTACGCAAGCATCATAAAGCCTATCAATTTGTTGTTGAAAAAGGAGCATAGATTCGAGTGAACAACATATACTCAACAAGTTTTCAAAAATATGAAAGGGTCAATCACCACCGCTATTGTCCTGATCAGTACGGACTTCCAAAGAGACTTTATTATCTATTCATTTGCTACAGAGGCAGTTGTTGCATCCATTCTCAGTCAGAAAAATAACAATGGAGAAGAACTCCCGATAAGTTTTATGAGAAAAACCCTACACGACTATGAGTTGAGGTATTTAAAACTAGAAAAGAAAGCCTTGGCTCTTGTAAAAGCAGTAGCACACTTTCAGACGTATATATTAAACTCCCATGTTATAGCTTATGTTTCGTCAACACTAATGAATATGCATCTAAATCAACAGTTGAGAGAAGGAAAGTGGGCTAACTGGTTAACAAAAATTCAAGAATATGATATCGAGATTAAACCTTTAAAGGAAATCAAAGGAAAGGGTTTATGCAAGCTCATCGTGAATGGGGACTCGATCGATGGGATGTTTTCAATATCAGTCGGACAACCATTAGATGATTCAGAATGGTACAAAGATATCATATTCTACTTAAGATCTAGGAAATTTCCTGTCACAATGAATCCCAAGGAACGAAGGACACTCAAGATGAAGGCGAACCAATGCGTGTTGATTGATGACATATTGTTCAAAAGGATTTTTGATGGTATACTGCTAAGATGCGTCGATAAAAATCAAGCCCAAGAATTGATCAAAGGATTACATGAGGGAATATGCAGTGGACACTTTGCACCCACTGCAACTGCACACAAAATAATTAGAGCGAGATTTTACTGGCCATCAATATTCAGAGATTTGTATGCCACAATAAGGAAGTGTTTATCATGTCAGCAGTTTTCGAGAAAAATGAAGAAAGATGGGATGCCTTTGCAGTTGGTTGTGGTAGAACAATCATTTTCCCAATGGGGACTTGATGTTGTTGGGTCGATTAATCCAAAATATAGCGAGGGGCATATGTAAATTATAACATCTACTGATCATTTCATGAAATGGCTGAAAGCAGTGGCGATAAAGAAGGTTGATGCTAAAGAATTGATTAAATTCCTCAAGGACAACATTCTGTCGAGATTTGGACTCTTCGATAAATTTATCACAAACAATGGTTCGATCTTCATCGGGTCAGAGTTCATGAAATTTTGCGGACAATATGGAATCATCATGGGTCAATCATCGAATTATTACCCACAAGGAAATGGATTTGTTGAATCCACAAACAAAACGCTTGTGCAGATACTGAATAAAATCATTGATAGCAACTAGAGGAATTGGCATCTGAAGCTAACGAAAGCATTATGGGCAAGCAAAAAAACCTTGAAGGGTAGCATAGGGATGTCTCCATATATATTGTTTTATGGGAAAGAGGAGAAAATTTTGATTAGCCTTGAGCTCAATGCATTGATATCTGTGGTTAATACCAAGGATACAGAATACAATTCACCCATCCAAAAGAGAATCAATCAGTCGTTGAAGTTGGAAGAGGAATGAAGCAAAGCCCTGAATCAAAATTCTTAGAGGAAGCAACGCGTCAAGAGATATTTTTATCAAAGCACAACTATGAAGAACTTTCATAAGGGGGAGATGGTACTACTTTGGAACAAAGCCAAGGAGAAGTCTTCCATGCATACAAAGTTCAAATCACTCTGGATCGAACCATATGTTGTCGAGAAGATATTGGGATTTAACTCCTATATGCTCCAAGACATGAAAGGAAAAAGGTTAATGCTTCTTGTCAACAGGAAACATTTGAAAGGTTTCTTCTCCTAAGACTTTTTCATTCCCATTGTACATAATTTTATTTTTGTTCAGTTTGTATATTTTTAATCTGACTCCATATCCCAATGGGCGGAAGCACCTGGTCACGAGAGATTCTAGATTCTTGACAACCCACAGGGGGTTATCCTCCCACATTTGGAGCCTGTTGTTGATATCATTTCCTACTTTCAAAATTTACCTCGACTTTTCTACCTTCCCAGCTTCTTTTTTCCCTTCTTTTCCCTCTTCTATACTTACCCATTTTTCCCTTTGTCTTTTTTCCTTCTAATTTCCCTTTCTAGGTTTTTACTTAGTCATTTTTTCATAACGATGGGTTCCTGGGTTGGAGTAATTGAAGATCCTCATCTCCATCCATACCCTCACATCACGAGCCTGACTGATCGCTGCATCATCCTTTACTTAGTCAATTTTGTGATCGTGGATTCCCAGGTTAGCGGGGTCGAACTCTCATACCCCATGTTCTGTGATATACATTTTGCATCTAAAATTTCTGCGATCTACATTTTGATCCTTGGACTCCCCAAAATTCCAAGTATCATTCCTCCTACGATGATTCCATTCGATCGCCGCGCTATCCTATACTTAGTTGATTTTGAACCTTCTACAGTAGCGGGTTCACGGGTTCCCGGGTTCACAAAACTCTCAAATCTTATTTCTCTCCCGTCCATCCTCACCACCTCTGTGCTCTTCCCAATGAGCATTTAGTATGCTTTGAATGCTAACAAATCATCATGCATGATCGTAAATATTGTCATTAATAAGCGAAGGGTTCAAGGAGATCTCCTATTAAAATGCATTAAACCAGGATTTACGAAGGATTATATTATCCCTCTCAAGTGTTCATTTTAAACATTATCTGGAGTAAAGGAACGTTCTCGTCAACTTATGGAAACAAATCAACAACAGTTCTGTGGAGATACGTTGAACATTTTCAAGCGTGAGGACCAGAGTTTTTAGTGGTCCAGAGCATATTCCTACTACTCATCCCCTTCTTCCCAGAAGTAAGTAATATGGACGTCTGGAATTGCACGCGTAGGTTGTGTCCTAGAATTATTTGACTGTAAGGAGTTGGTCACCTGGTGCATTGAGAGATATATTCAAGCCAATGGACCATTCAGTTGCAGGACCATTCCCCTGTCTCTCTGTCACCTCAGGTATTTCGTAAGATGTTGAGACTTCCCGAGCCAACACTTACCTTCAAGGGAGAAGATTACAAAGAATTATTAAAGAAGCATGACAATGGATTAGACCTCTTACCTGAACCCAATGTATGTCCCCGAGGACATCACAAGATTGCAGGTTAGCTCATTCAAAAATCATTTCCAGTAAATTGCTTGGCTTTTCACGAGGATAACAGGACAAGAAACTACAACCATCATATCCCAGATGATTCTTTACATTCTATATTTTACGGTCAAACAATAGGACATGTTTGATTGGGGCAAGTTGATTCCATTGAAATCTCTTCCCAATTGTCTCAATACAAGAAGGAGAAGAAATTATTTATATCATCTTATTTGGTTTTTGCGATAACACATTTTTGTCAGTTCCCGAGATTATCTGTTTGTAAGAAGGTAAACTGTGAATTCGACCCAATAACCTTCTGGTATCAAACATTATGGAGGCACAAGGCCTCCCAACATTTTTATGAAGTTTTTAATGATTTAGTCTCAGTTTTTAAAGGCTTGTTGTTTGGAAAGGACACTCCCCGGATGTCTGAACAGACGAGTAATTTCCTGGATAGGAAGGGGATGCTGGAACAAATGGAGAATTACAATGTCATAAGGATTTTCAGTTCGAAGGAAAATCATTCCTTCCTTCCGTGCCACATGTCTAAAAAAATGTTTGTTAGTGAAATAGCAAGGCAGTACAACTATTGGTTGCATTTTTTCCATGAAAAGAAAAAAAATCAATTCATACCTCTGCCTTGGAAAGTTGGGGACTTCATATTTAGAAATATGAACAAGATTGATGAATTCGCAGGCCATTTCCACAGCCTGAATCTAAGATATGCTGAAAGGGTAAAAGGGTTTGACCGTAGTGGAATTTTTGTAGAACATCTACTGGCATTTGGTTTCAAAAATTATTTTATTAATGGTATTCTGAATGAAGATGTAGATAATGTCTCAGGCACTCTCGCTCATGACTCTAGTGACCTGGAAACGATTCTCAACACCAATGAGTCATACAAACATAAAGGAAAAGTTATGGGTGAGAAGAGTGCCCAATCCCCAGCTGTCACTCCAAAGAGTACACCATATTAGAGAAGTGCTCCAATGGCCCACCAAATTAAGAAAGTAACCCACAGTTCTTCAGGCGGAGGAGGAGATAAGAACCCTCCTTTGGGAAAAATTGAAATCTCCCACAAGCTTCCCTTGAGGAAGAAAAGAAAAAAACATTGTGCAAGAAGAGGGGGGACCTCGAGGTGAAAGCGACATCCACAATCTCTCCCTCGAGGATATGGAACTTGAGATTGACATCGAAAAGGTGTTCCCCAACGATGATCAAACAGAGAACACGACTCGCCAGAAGCCTCTGATGGAAATAATTGAGAGCGAGACCTTCGATGAAGAAGAGTCTTTTGTATTTCAAAGTGTTGTTGTTGACAGTGAGTCCAAAAATTTAATTATTGAGAAAACATATGTAAAGAATAAAAAGGGGAAATCGCGTTCAAAGATCAACCTATGGAACATGCGACCTTCCCAAATTTCCCAAATTCACCGAGCAACTGGAGATGCTCTAGATAAATATAGTGGAGGCCTTGAAGTAGATAATGTCAAGTTAAAGGAAAGAATCAAAGAATTGGAGGATGCTTTAATGCCTCTTCCAGTACTTGCTATTCCTTTAGAAATAATTGGGCCTACCACACTTGCAACAAAACTAAAAGGATCTGCAATCCTGCTCACATCAACCAGGGGCTATGTGGAGAAGAACAATAAGAAAAGAATCAAATTAATTACAGAGGCTTGGGAGATGTAAAAGGGCATGGACTCTTTTGGAACAAGGGCACATGCCTTCCATGAATATTTACAAGCATATTTGAAAAAAGAAGGTTTTTGCCTCGACGTGGTCGTATCCTTCGATTTTAAATTTACCAATATGACAGAGTTGAGAAGAAGAGAGGAGGATATCCCTTCTTTGAACCAAATAAAACAACTAAACACATGCTGGAAGGAAAAGGTTAAGAATTTGAATATTATTGTCCAAGCATGTAGCCAGGACATAACTAAGAGAGAATAATTATTCAAAAGGCTGACTGAGATAGACCTAGTCGGGAGAACCAATGAGGTCCAAGACCCCAAATTGATTCTCAACTCGTTGTTCCTAACCAAGCAAGCCTTTGATGAACAAGTTGAAATATTTAAAGGGTTATCATTTAAAAATTCTATGGCATTCTTGAGTATATTGAAGATGACGTGGAAAACTGGTTAGTCGACTATTCAATGAAAAATCAAGATATTGAAGAAGCTTTGTGCAATATTTCTATTGATCTAAGGGACTTGGAGGGTGAGCTATTAAATATAAAAATATGACATGAAATCAATGTGGCCCCAATGAGAAGCTACATTGAGGAGTGGTTTAAAAAGGTTGTCGACAAACTTACCAATGAAGGGCAAAAGGCAGTTGAGATGGTTCCTATAACCGTCGATGAAAGACATAAAGGGACATCAGTGAGCAAGTGAAAAACAAGAGATACCATCATAGTAAGTTCATATTGATCACATCTTTCTACCTTTATCAAGTTCTTCATCCAGTTACTCCACTTCTTTAAATAGAAAGGTTTAACCGAAGACTGATAATTTCCTTTTTCTTCTTACCAGGTCTTGTTGTCCTCTTCTACCCACTTTCTTCTTTCTACAAACTTTATTCTTGTATATATTTGATTTATGGTCCACGGGAGCCCTAATCCCAGTCATTATGACAAATACATTTAAATTTCAAAGAACATGTAATGCAATATATATTTTTTAGAAATTCCAAGAGAGCTATTTTGGGAACAATCTTGACTATACTTTGTAACCTAGTTTTCTGAATACAAAGTATTTGAGGTTAATATATCGTTATATTTATTTGAGCTATCCATGTATCACTCTGCCAAAGTTCTCTTATGCATGTTGATCATTTTCTTTTACTCTTTTATGTGATCATAAATATTTAGCCCTACTATGATGGATGCGAGGAAATTTTGTTTATTTGTTTTAAATGTGTGAATGTGTGTGTGGTTCCTGGTCCACTCTTAGGAACTTTCTTTAAAAGAAAAGAAAACATTTTCTGTTTTTTAATTTTTACTTTCTTTTTTTCTATGAAAGACTTCTACAAAATTCCCACATTCTGAAAATCTCGAGCCCCACAAAAAATCATAAACAGAGGAGTACCACCTCTATAAAAACATAGGGGAATTTATATCCTCGTGAGATTGTCATTTTGGTCCTAACAGATTCAAGCATCAACACTACTTTGACATGATAGACCTTGGTACTCTGAATTATTTTTTGGGTCTTCAAGTACTACCATTGCGTGATGATTTTTGCATTTATTAGTCTAAATATGTAATGGATCTTTTGACACGTTTTAATATGGAAAATTGTAAGCCATGTGTTGTTCCTTTTAAATCTGGAGTCAAGCTCTCCAAAACTTATCAAAATCCCAAATTCAATGCTACATTTTATTGACAATTGGTTGAAAATCTTATTTATCTTACTCATAGTCGACCTGACATTTCATTTGTTGTTAGTGTGGTTTCTCAGTTTATGCATGACCCAAGAGAAAGGCACTGGAAATAAGTCAAACAAATTGTCTTTTATCTCAAGGGTACCACTCATTTTGGTATTGTTGCATTGTTTCACTCTTCCAGGTGTCCTTCCTAACACTAGGGGGTTAAGACCTAGGGTTTGTCTAGAGGTGACCAATAAAAACCCCAAAGCATCAACATATCAATCGTCAACCAAGGTTGAAGAAGGTCTCACTTGAGATGCTATGAGGATCACAGAGACCATCTGGTCTTGTTTTGGGGATGAAGGAATAAACACACAAAGATCCATCTGGGTTGATGTTCATACATTCCATTGCTAATTGAATTAATAGTGAATAGTACATAACAGAAGAAAACACATCCAATTGATACACAAGTAACACATGATAGACCATAATTGTTGGAGATTTATTATAATCCTTCAATTAGGGACACCCACACATTAAGCATCTCATTCATTGACAACAACAAAGTCTTACTTATCCTTAGATAACTTCCCATATTTACATTACATTGTGATATTCCCATCCCTTCAGACTCTATATATAATACAAACTCACACTTACAACCAGATACATTACAATAACACAGGAGCTCGAGGACCTTGACAAAAAAAAAATGGGTCGACGGGCTAATTGACTAGTTCCTTGAACATCCAACCATTTCTTTGGCGTCCTTTCTTCCTTTTATATCCTTCTCTCCTATGGCGCTTAGTCGCTTTCAGTTGTGCTCCACTCACTCTGTTGACTACCAGTCCCGCACAATTCTATCACCTGCATGCATTCCATATCACCTTTTGGGAATTATGGAAATCTCAACTACCTTTCTAGCTCATCTTCTTGTTGTCCCTTGATCCCTCATTCTGCTTGTAGTAATCATTTGAGGATATTTCCCGAAAATTGTTTTCTTGATTCTGATGTGCATGCGATATCTTCTTGTTTTTTGGTGTGCATCACAAAACCCAAATCAACATACATTAGCATAACTGGAATTGGTGCACATTTACAAAACTTGATCTGGGATGCACATCTTCAATCAATATTCTTGCACAACTACTTGAGTGTGCGTAAAACTAGAATACGTGTGCACAACTCCATTTGTGCATGTGCACGATATTAACCCAAAACTTTGGGTGCAAACAGGTATCAATTATTGTTGAAATTCATATTTGATGGTCGACTTCACTGACTCCAACCGGGCTCGCGATAATGATGATCGAAAGTCCAATTTTGGCTATGTGTTTTGCTTCAACACTAGACCATTGGTGTAGTCGTGCAAGAAATAGAAACCATACTCCTTGTCAACTACAAAAGATGAATATCGTGGCGTCATTCATGCAGGTACAAAGGAAATCTGTATCCACCAACTTTTGGGTGAACTTGGCCTTCTTGTTCAATCCTTGACTACAATCTATTGTGACAATCAGAGTTCCATACAAGTTGTTGACAATCATGTTGCCCACAGTCAGATGACGCATGTTGAGCTCCATGATCAATATTTGAGATGTTGAGCTCCATGATCAATATTTGAGATAGTTGGTTCATGAGAACATTTTCTCTCTTGAATATTGCAGAACAGATGATTAGGTTGTTGATATTTTTACTAATCCTTTATCTGAAGCTTGATTTATTAAGCTTTGTATGATGCTTGGGCTTCAAGAAGATGCAATTATGGGGGGGCGTCATGTTGATGTAATTTCACCTCTTGAATCTCCAGAGCCATGTGTTGATGAGGGGGGGTGTTGGAACATCAAGTTATGATGGTTCAACACACTTCTCCTAGAATTAGTCGATCTAGGAATCGACCTATATCTAGAAACAATCGGTTGAGCAATCGAGCAGATCCCTACATTAGTTGGTCGAGTCTTCGACAAGTCTGTCGGTCGGACAATCGACCATCATTCAAATATAGTTGCTCGGTGGATCAACTAGCTGAAAAATTGACAACGAGTTGGATGCATGGACGGTTAAATCGAGCATCCTTGTCAAGCCGACTAGACAGTGTGGATTTAACGGAGTCAACTCAAAAAATTGACGGTTATGTGGAAAAGATCCTCCCAATTTCAAGGAAGTTGGTTAGATATTTAAGCTATAAATAACAGACCCTATGGGTCATTATCATCAAGCATATCAAGTTGATCAAGCAATTGGTGATATCGTTGTTGTGTACAAGATGTTCAATATGCATTATGATGTTTTGAACACAATGCACTATGCTTAAGTGTTTTAATGGTATCTTTAGACACCACCTTTTGATTTTTAAAATCTTATTTCCTCTTCGATTATTTACAGTACTGTTTTTTTGTTTCGTATCAAGTTACACCCAAACCCCAATGGTCCTAGCATCTTATAGTCGCCTAAGTTAATATTATTTTCTGGAAGTGTTAATGGGTCAAAAGGGAAAAGGAAGCACGAGGAGGGCCACCATGGACAAGCCTCAATCTTCACATTTGAAGGGAAATGTAGAGGACGCAAACTTCATTCCTTTGAAGTATATTTGAAATTTGCTTCATGTCTATATGCATTGCTAGTGATGTTAGTTTTGCAGTCTCATGAGTATGTTTCTTAACCATGTTCGTTTTCCCAATGTCTCGTTACCCAATTCATTTTTCCTTTTGTAGTTGAGATTTCCCCTCAATTTTCCTTTAATCCAATTATTATTTGACTAAAAGTCATACCACATCTAGCTGGGCATTTTTCTTGCTACAAAATCATATGATCACCAACTTTCTCTTGTTGTCGTTTATGAAAATTCGAGCTGTCTGATCCTCATGTTTTAACTCCTTAAATTGTTGGGTTCCACTACTATTGTTTTTTGAGCTAGATAGTCATTAAATTCCTTTATTTTGTCTCTTCTGGCACCCCATTTCAACTTGCTCCTTTGAGAAGTTGTCTTGGTCCTAAAACCTCCCCATTGAGACCACTTCTAACTAGTCCTTATGATAGATATTTGGATCATATTATTATTGTAAACAACACTCGATTCAACTATTATTAATAATATCTAAATGGTTGTAGGTTATTATGGAGGACTTTTCCCTTTTGGGGGTTTGAAGAGTTGGCCATGACAGGTTCTAGGCTACCATTTTGATCATATAAGAGTTTATTTTTGTTAGAAAAACAGGACCGTGGAGCAATAAAATAAAACATGTAGAAACAAAACATAGAAGACACACAATACAAGAGAGACACAGATTTACGTGGTTCACCTAGTGTGGGCTACGTCCACCAGAGAAATTGACAGGTCCTTCCTTTATTATTATCCAGAAAATGAAGGGATACAACCTACAACAAAACCCGCTGTAACTTCCTCTTCTTTCTCTCACAGTCTCCTCTCTCAGAATACAATATTCACCATCATCCATAGTCGCAATACATTTCCCTCATAAAAGAGGGTTGCCTTCTAGGGCAAAAAACCCTAACATAATCTCTACCGTTAGATCTGCGACCTTATAATGAACGGTCTAAATTTACAATGAAATTACAATATACTTTTACAAGGCAATTTTTGCTTCAGGGGTTTCGCCCCCGAACCCCCGCTGGGGGCCCGCTTGCCCCCAGACCCCCCAGCCCGGGGGATAGGCCCCCCAGACCCCACAGAGGGGGTAGCCCCCCTCTGCACTCCCCCGCGTGGAAGAGTGTACATACTTCTGGGGTGTAAATACTTCATGGGGTATAAACACGGCTGAAAGCAAGGACCTCTGAATCAGGAAGATAATCAGGCTCCACAACCAACAATTTTCCTTGTAGAAGTCTCTTGTGCTAAGGATGATGGGAGAGCCATTGCATTTCTGCCTTGAGTTTATTAATATCACATATATAGTAGGTTGTTGGGTATATGTGTTTGAGATTTAGATCTTTTCCTCATTTTCCATAATCACATATATAGTGTTGTGTTGGTGTTTGATCTACAGGAATGTCTAGTATCAGCCTTGTAGTTGATTTGGTATATTCTACAAATTTTGTGTTTAGCTATAGCATAATGTTACATTCATACCAAGTCCTTGAATGTGCTGAAAGTGGTTATTTTGTAGCCCAATTTGGGAGGTTATATAGCACATGGATATCACCTGCACTTGTCATTTTTATATAAACCTTAATCCATATTCCTACAAGCATATTTTTATGATTATACACATTTGCATGGTGATCTTGGAATGTTCGTATTAGCTTATCTAAGACTGATGGATATAAAATAAAGTAGAAGAGACCTTACCTCATTGAAAAAGTTTTTATTTATTTTGGAAATAATTGGCAAGGTGGATGGAAATGATATGAGTTAGATTGAAATGGTTTACCAATAAAAACCCAAGTCTTACTGTGTTGAGCCTTACCTTTTCCTATATCCATTGCAATCATGAGGCTACTTAATTACTCATTTTTTACATGCATGTTATGTTGGAGGCTAAGTTATAGATGTTGGTTACTTCAAGAAAATTTTCATCAGTTGTTTGTGGAAATTAGTATCAAGGGTGTGAAAATTTCTAGATCTAAGGATTATGCCTTAGATACAAACAAATATAGAGTTCGAATATAAAAACCCTAGTCCAAAAGTAGATTCATATAACAATAAACCCTAGTCTATTCATTAAAAGAAACAAAAACAAAGAAATTATAGCTATGAAAAGGAATAAACAAGTTTAAAGAATGTGAATTTTATTTCATAAACATAGTTACCGACTTGATGATAACTGTGACCTCAAAATAAAAACTCTATCCCTAAAGCATATTTTTTGTGTGAAAAACACCAAAATCAACCTCTGAATAAAAAAATAGTGCTACGAGAATCACTTTTTTTTTTAAAGTTAAAATTACAAACTTTTGCCACGATAGCCTTAAATCCCTATAAAGTTGCAATTAAAAACCTTAAATCAAATCTCGAATCAAAAGTGGTGCTTCCATAATCACCCTATTTTATTTATTTATTTTGGGGTTAAAATTACATCTCGTTTAAAATTATGGCCTTGACAACTTGTATTGTAGCAAACAAAATCCTTTAAATCAACCTTCAAAATGAAAAGAGATGCTACTTGTAGCGTTCCCTTTTTTTCAAGGTAAAAATTACAACTCGTTTGAAACTGTGACATTGACAATTGGTACCATTGTGAACAAAAACCTTAAAGTTGATTCCCAAACCAGAAAGTGGTACTACTCGTAGCACCCCATTTTTTATTTCGAGGTTAAAATTACAACGTATTAATGCAGTGGGCTTGACAACTTGTGCCATTACAAACGAAAACCTCAAAATAAACACTCAAATCAAAATGTGGTTCTACCTACAACATTTTTTGTTTTGGACTAAAATTTACATAACTAATGTTTTTTTTAATTGAAAAAAAATGAACATTTTAAATTTAAAAAACAAAATATTTAAAGAAGTTAAATATTATATATATATATATATATATATATATATATAGTCATTTTGGAATTAAGAAAGTCAATTCCAAATCGATGTTTGGTGTGTGTATAATAATAATAATAATAATAAAAATAACAAATTTTAAGGTCATGGCCAAGTCAAACACCAAATTGGTGTATGAGACCCCCTTGTTTGTGGGACAAGGGACCCTCTCCGCACAATGATATTATTGCTAAAGTCTATGAAGGTATACATACCCTACCCCCTTTACCAAATTGGTGTATGAGACCCCCTTGTTTGTGGGACAAGGGACCCTCTCCGTGCAATGATATTATTGATAAAGTCTACGGAGGTATACATACCCTAGCCCCTTTAGATTTGAACTTGTGACTTTGTAGGAAGATACACATGTTCTTAAACATTAAGCTCGCTTGCTCTCTCTCTAAACCAAGCGATTTAGAATTGACTTTCTTAATTCCAAAATGACTATAAATGCATCCTTTTAAAATCCACTTTATACAATAATATCATTGTTCTATAAACTTATTGAATTGATTTTATTACTTATGTTTTTTTTGCTAATCAATATTTCATTTTTTATTAAAAAAATTAACAAAAATTATAATTCTTAACCATATCATACTAAAGACTTTGTTTAACATATCATATAGTTTCTGAAAACTTTTCTTTTAATATATAATTTCAACATATTTAATGCAAATGCTATTTTTTTTAACAAATTTAATATTACATATAATATATTTAATGTAATTTTAAAAAATAAATCATAACGCTCTTTACAAAAACTCAAACTCCCTTGTTAGAAGAAGATATCTTGAATTGAACTCCATTGTTAGGAGAGGATATCTTGAATTGGTGTTATACGTTGGCAATTTTTTTTTTATCAAACTCTTTGTTTTCTAAACTCCCTTGTTAAGATAGCATATACATTTGAATTGGTGTTATACTATGGCATGTTTTTTTTAAATAAAACTTTTTATTTTCTAAACTCCTTTGCCTTTTTTTTTAAATAAAAAGGCAGATCCTATTATATTATAGCTTCAGAAAAAGAATATTCATGACACATAGACGCCAACTGTCCTACCTGTGTAGGAAACCAGGACAGCTGGCCTTCCCACAGTAGCATGCAAAAACAAGGAGATTGTTGCACCACCCTGCCCATAGGAAACCAGGGAGTGTATTCATGATTAACAACATTCCAGTGAGGTCTATTCTAGTGCTATCCAAGCTAGCAACTAGAGAGCTACAGTCCTGGTAAAGGACTATAGAAGACAAGTAGAAAAACATGCAGACAGAAAGACCTATTGTCCAGCGTTCTCGTGAGCGTCCTTCGCTTCTCCCTCGCTGGCTGGAATGACATACTGCTGTGCACAAGTTGGGAATTGGTGCTTAGGGGTGGCGCTGGAATAGGCCGCATAGAGCATGTCCAGGCGTTGGCTAACACAGACTGCTCTAAAAATCTGATCGTCGACCAGGCTTCGTACCTCAAATATTAACTGTAGATGCTCCAGGTGCAGGAGAGGTGGCGAGGGCGGCTTCTACGGCTTGTCGTCCGTTTCCAGTCGTCCCAGCGGTTCCTTGTTTGCCTGCAATTCCGTGGTGTCTTCCTGTGGCTCCTCCTCGATCGAATAGGGTGTTGCGCAGGGGCCTGAGGTGTTTTTTGAGCGGAGCAATGTCTCTGAGTCAACAAAACAAGTCGGGGGGTCCCAATTGTCGGGGACAGTGAACATCTTGCTCTCTGAGAAGTCCGGTGGGAGCTCAATGCTCGGATCTTCTTCCACAAGGGTTCTGGGGGGTGAGCTCGCTGTTGTAATCGCCCTACGTCGCCTCTGCCTGGCTATGGTCACAGCTCATTTAAAATTCCGGTGTCTCTTCCTTCTGGAGTCGGCTGCATACCAGCCGGCTCCCCTATGGGGCCTCCCTCTCACCCTCGACATGGCAAGAGCAAAGTTCAATTCCAACACGCCGAGAACGCTGCTACAACCTCGTTGTACGGGAGGCTTCGGGGGCAC
Organism: Picea engelmannii; assembly: GCA_009831015.1. Taxonomy (NCBI): domain Eukaryota; kingdom Viridiplantae; phylum Streptophyta; class Pinopsida; order Pinales; family Pinaceae; genus Picea; species Picea engelmannii. The sequence goes on from ML795850.1 coordinate 152,760, forward strand.
ATTAGAACTTCCGGTAAGGCATGTAGGGGAATAAATCGTGGTTAGAGCCATTAAAGCCCAGAGCTTAATTCTCTGGCTGACCGGACTGTGATCGCTCGTGCAAGGCCTCATCAGAGAATAGAGACGGACAGAGAAAGTGTGCTTCATAAATTGCAGAATATGTAGTGAGAGCCGACATAAATGGCCTCCCTCACCTCATCACCACGTACCTCGCCCTTACCATGTGTCACCCCATCCGGGGTTCTAAACTCCCTTGTTAAGATAACATGTACATTTAATAAAATTAATGTTATATATTTAACATTTTCTAAAATATTAAATCTTCCATCCAATGTAAATCTCTCGTAATAAACGTGGAAGTATGAACATTTTCTCGTGGCTTTATTCTCTTTCGAATGTAAAGCCCTTGGTACAAACCTTTAATAAATTATCTATCTAATTTAGAACTCTTAATACAAACTCGTTCACATTAACTTTACGGACGTATTATCTCTCCATCTCTACCTACACCTTGACTTGCTTTTCTTTAATTTAATTTTAAACCTTTAGTGGTCTGTCTTTCATTTAATTTAATTTTATTTCAATTTTAGCATTTGGGTAGATCATTTGTATGCAAAAATCATGTAAAATGTGGCAAGGTATTACAAGATCTCTCAACTTTTTTTTTTTAACGTGGTTGACAAAAAGTTCAATAAGCAAAATAATTTCACAACTTCATATAGATTAAGAGTATCATGGGTCCGAATTTGAATATTTGTAAAGGTCCATATACTTGCCTTATATGTCATCTTCCAAGTCATTGAATAACTTGTCAATGGAAACCATTTATATTTCAAAACAACCATTTATAAGGCGGGCAGCAAATTTATGGATTCCATGGCTTACGAATGGATCGGAAACTTTCGCGCGCCCTAGAATATCGGCGTCCATAAAGGTAGGAAGTAAAGACCACTCTATTCTTCTTTTCCACACCATTTGTTGGCCGTTGTTGGCCGATCTAAAGTCATGTTCTCACTTTTTTTCTTACATGAATTTAATTTGATTTTCGGCCGATCTCAAGTCATGTTCTCATTTTTTTTCTTACATGAATTTAATTTGATTTTTAGAATATAACTATAGTGATTTTTCTTACATGAATTTAATTTGATTTTTAGAATATAACTATAGTGATTGTTTTAAATATATATTAATTAGTTTTAATGGATATTAATCATCATCATATATCACTAATTGCTATATATTTAATTTCATATTTAAAATGAATAAATTCACCATGATGAAAATTAAGAGAAGATGAAAGTTGAGGACATCTAAAACTTTTTTTTTTTTTTTAATTTGTGATTTAAAATTTTTATTTTTTTTTATATTTTCTTAAAACAATTTTTGTATTTAGTTTTTTTTTTTTAATTTAAATTAAAGTGTTTTTTTAAGGTAAGTATTTTTAATATATATTTTTAAATACTTTTGTTATTATTATATAATAATAATAATAATAATCTATTTTAAGGTCACAGAGATACCAATTGGTCTATGAGACACCCTTGTTTATGGGACAAGGGACTCCCTCCACACAACGATTTGACTGGTAAAGTCTACAAAAGTATACATACCCTACTCCCCTCTGAATTTGAACTTGTGACCTCTAAGGAGGAAACACATGTTATATACACATGTCTACTTTGGTTTTGATTTCTTATTTTCTAAATTATTATTATTATTATTATTATTTTAATTTAAAATGTTTGTTTTTTTCCAATTTTTTAAAAATTTGTTTTCCTTTGGTTATGTAAATTTTAGCTTAAACTTTCTACATGTAAACATACACAATTTAATTTAAGAAAGTTGAAGCAACATCATGATTAAATGCGAAAACCTACACACTCAGATGTAAATTTTAGGCCTAAAACAAAACAAAAATGGTGTTGTGAATAGCATCACATTTTGATTCGAGTGTTTATTTTGAGGTTTTGGTTTGCAATGACATTGGTTATCAAGGCCACTATATCAAACAGGTTGTAATTTTAACCTTGAAATAAAAAAGGGAGTGCTACTAGTAGCACCACTTTTTGTTTCAAGGATCAATTTGAAAGTTTTTGTTCGCAATGATACAAATGGTCAAGGTCATGGTTTCAACATGTTGGGTTGTTATATTCTTTGTAGTGAAAGTCGAGGTGGATGGACTGACAGTTGAAGTCGAAGGTCGAGGTGGTTGGACCGGGTAAAGACGAAGTCGAGGTGGATCGACAACAAGTCGAAGGTTGAGGTGAGTCGATCAGGTAAAGTCGAAGGTCGAGGTGGTTCGACATGGTAAAGACATCGACAACAAGTCGAAGAGGTCAACCGACAAGAGGTTGACAGCAGGTGTGTGGCAAACGACTCAAGACCGAATGAAGGTTGACTGGTAGTCGATAGTTAATCCAACTTAGTAGTCGACTGTAACAAAATCCTGAGATTTGTGGGTTTTGTAGCCAATGATATGGGTGGATCTATAACCGTTTTTGGGCGCCTTTTCTTTAGGTTTTTTCCTACTATAAAGCCTATAAAGAAGGCATGTTGTAATTTTATAAAAGCTAATTTTTAAATAAGTCGTTTTAGAGGTTGTTGGCCATGCAGATGTAAGTCGAATTGGCTATGAGGTTGCTCTTGTGTAAGCAAGAGGGTATGATGTCAATTATGTCTTAGGTGTGGACCAAGGTTAGACATGTAACCTTTTATTCTGAATGAATAAGTGATCCAAATGGATCCAGGAAGGCCTAAATTTTTTTTCTCAGAATCAGACAAAACCAACGCCATTGCGTCAGGCTTGTCGCAATGATTCCTGCCATATGTGTTTTTTTTAAATGGACACATTATTCAAAAGTTATCGCGTTTTGATCGATTTTCCAAACATGAAAAAAAGTCAAAAGTCAAGGTCAACAATCAATAGGTCGTACTACTGACATCAACATGACGTGTCAGGTGACGTCGGCATGACGTCATGATGATGTCAACAAGGACATGTGGCAGCATCAGGAGGTGACACGTGTCACTCATTTTTGGCATTTTCATGGCTGAGTTGGACCTATAAAATTTTTACACGTGGCACTGTATGGAAGTGACACATGGTTGTATGGACGTTGACTGTAAATTTTAGCCTTGTACAATATCTATTGCAAACAGATATTCAGTAAAGGAACAGAAAAAGTACAATGGCAAATACAAACATTACACAAAGATTTTTCCCCTGGAAACCCAAACCGGGAAAACCAACATATTCTATATTATTCATCATGCTACAATGTTTACAATACAAAATACATATAGGAGCCAACGACATCCATGGCCCTTTTCCAGATATTTCCATCCTCTGAATCCACTGCCTCCTTGATAGTTCTAGGATCATCATCAGTAATAGACAAAGCAAAATTTGAATAGAAATCAAATGGACTATACCTTTCCGGTAGCCTTATTTCTCGAACCGATCTCCTCAATACTGGAGTATGAGGATCTTCTTCTTCTGATTCATGTTCTTCTGAAGAGTCTGATTCATCATCCTTTAAATCAAACTCTATCTTCTCTGGTTCTTCCTTACTTGGTAGGACTTCTTGTTTAACAACATCCTTCATTTCTCTAAATACCACATCTCGGCTATACACTACCTTCTTAGTTTCTGGGTTCCAAAGCTTATAACCTTTGGTACCATCTTTATATACAATAAAGATACACTTTTCAGCCTTCTTATCCAACTTACTCTCGTTTTCCTTTGGAACATGAACATATGCATCGCAACGAAATACCTTGAGATGTGTGAGAGAAGGTTCCTTACCAATCCATACTTCTTGTGGAATCTTGTCATCCAACACTGATGAGGATGACCTGTTGACCAGGTAACATGCAGTGCCCACTGCCTCTGCCCAGAATTCTTGCCCTAACCTGACACCACTGATCATGCACCTTGCTTTTTCCATCAACGTCCTATTCATCCTTTCTACAACTCCATTCTGCTGAGGTGTATACGGAGTAGTCTTCTTCCTTTCTATACCACACTTCTTACAGAATTATTCAAATTCATTTCCGCAGAACTCTCCGCCATTATCTATCCTCAACACCTTAATTCTTTTCTTTGTTTGATTCTCAACAAGAGCCTTAAACTCTTTAAACCTGTCAAAGACTTTAGATTTCTTCATGAGGAAATGTATCCAAGTCTTCCTCGAGAAGTCATCTATAAATGAGACATAGTACACAGATTTTCCCAATGATGGGACCGACACAGGTCCAAAATCATCACTGTGAACTAGCTATAAAACTCCTTCTGCCCTCGTTGCAGCAGAGAGGAATCTTACCCAATTCTGCTTCCCATATATACAATGTTCAAAGAAATCAAAATCCAGAGAGAAGTTAGAAATACCTTCAACCATACCTTTACTATGTAGTAGTCAAAGACCCTTCTCTCCGATATGCCCCAGTCTTTGATGCCACAACATAACCTTTTCTCCAAAGACTATAGGAGTTCTTTCTTCTTCAACTCCAATATCAGGAACAATGGAACTATTACATCACTAATAGTACTTCCTTGTAGCTTATACATAGTTCCAAACCGAACTCCCGTCAGCAACACCATTTCTCCTCTAACCATCCTACAGGTTTCCTTTTCAAATATTTTTTTTACCCCTGCATTGTCCATTTTTCTTATAGAAATCAAATTTCTAGACAAACCTGGGATGTGCAAAACACCATGCAGTGTTCTAATCCTTCCATCTATGAGCCTCAACTTGACCCTTCCTCTTCCTATGATTCTGGTTGTCAAATCATTACCTAAGAAAACATTACCTCCATCATACCTTTCATATTCGCATAACCACTCCTTGTGGGGAGTCATATGAAAGGATGCACCAGAGTCAACCAACCATTCCTCATGATCTGCATGTGTGCTTGAAGAGGCCAAGTACACATCCCCTCCTTCTTCCTTGGAGGTATTTTCTTCTGTAGAAGAAGATTCTTTAGATCCCTTCTTTTTCTCAACTTTGGATCTACACTGCTTCTTATAGTTCCCTTCTTTTCCACATATCCAACATACCCTTACAAACTTTCCAAGAGATTTAGATCTACCCTTAAACTTAAATCTCCCACTTGAGAAATTAGATCTATTTCTTTCCTGGGAACGTCCTCTTGAAAATAATGCGTTTGTGCTATGTCCTTCCATATTCTTTTGTCTCATCTCCTCCGACAACAAGGATGAGACCAATTCTTCACACTTCAAGGAAGTTGTATTACTACCTATGGCCACAACCAGACTATCCCACGAATCTGGTAAAGAACACAACAAACTGATACAATTATCTTCATCTGAAATTTTAATCTCAACAGATACTAAGTGACTTACCACAGTATTGAAGGCGTTCAAATTATTTGCCACTGAGTCTCCATCTCTCATCCTTTGGTTATACAACTTCTTTCTCATGAATAGTTTATTTACCAGGGACTTAGACTGATACAACCTCCCCAACTTTTCCCATAAATCCTTGGCTATAGCTTCCTCTGACACATTTAGTAATACTGAATCAGAGAGACACAGTCAGATTGTGCTCTTTGCCTTCCAATCCAAATTTTTCCAGTCATCTGCAAAAGTTCCTGTAGGTGTAGTACCTGGATCTACCATGATCCACTGATCTCTATCCACCAACAAATATTCCATCTTGAGCTTCCACATCTCAAAACTTTTCCCATTAAACTTCTCGATCTCCATCTTCGAATTGCTTGCCATTTATTTTCACCTGAAAAAGAAATACCACAGATCTCCCACTGTAACAAGGATTATCACAGTCCTAAGCCAAACCCTTGACCACAAAGGCGTCCCCCTGAAGCCAATAAAGTTCTGATACAAAATGTAGATTTTAACTTTGTACAATATCTACTGCAAACATATATTCAGTAAAGGAATAGAAAAGATACAATTGCAAATACAAACATTATATAGAGATTTTTCCCCTGGACACCCAAACCGGGAAAACCAACATATTCTATAGTATTCATCATGTTACAATGTTTACGATACAAAATACATATAGGAGCCAACGACATCCAAAACCCTAACCTAGTGACTTGGATTACTCCAAAACCCTAATTCCTTAATTAGAAATAGAAAACCATCGACAAAGAAACCATGTGCCAAAAAACCACCTAAATATAATGTGGTCCCGATGCAGAATTTTTTTTTCAAGGGCGTTGCCCCCCAATCCCTGCGCGGGGGGCTCCTCCCCCCTNAACCCCCTTACGCGCCCGACAAAGACTATAACACATACCCAAAACTGACGTGGCGACATGTGGCATCATCTGGGTATGACATGTGGTTGTATGGATGTGGCGTCACACCATCAACAACATGACACGTGGCAGGTATGTCAGTGACATGGTAGGATGACAGGTCGACACATGGCATATGGGTTGACTATGCAGCTAACAGTGCGCTGACTATATAGGAGACTGGGTCGATGACTGGATTGTATGGTCTAATCACAGGGTGACACGTGTCCCAATAATAGGGTGCCACATGGCACCCCTTATTTGGCCAATATTGGCTAGTCAAAAATTTTGTTACAACCTCCACAAGATTCAATCACCCAGCTTCCAAATAACCAATGACTTCATGAAAGGGGGCGCACCATCCAAGCTACGTTACTTCTTGTTTATACATGTGGAAAAATATTTGTTTCAAGTTGATGTTGCAGGGTTTTGGGGATAAAGCCCGGTTGGCGGGGAGCTAGCTCGATCGACCAGGAACTAAGGGCACGGTTACAACTCTCCATGTGACCAGGGATTCAGAGGACTGGGGGCTCCACTCCAACACGTGGCCACATGGCTTGGCACGTGACCAAGGGAAAAGGACCAGGCAAAAGACTAGGGCGCTAGCGCTTAAGAGTGTGTCCACATGGGCCATTCCCATATCAGCAGGAGCCTAGAGACTTAGGGGGTTGGCACACATTTTTCCCAAATATGGGTTTTAAACTATATTATTGGACTTTTTGGGTTTTATTATGCTGATTTTGGTGGTTTTTTCCCATTATTGGGGGATTTGGAGCTCGATTTGAGGCCAGATATTGGGAGGAAGTTGGGAAATGACCCCCAACTCCAAATATATAAAAAACCAAAGGTTTGTGACAGAAAAAAGAGGTTCATAAATAGCAGAATGTTGAATATTTTGGAAGCTTAAGCCATTTTTATGCAGGGAAGCCATTGGGGAAGAGAAATTTGGAGGCCATTTTCGGGAGATACGCTCAACCTTTTTCAGTGCCGTCAGTTGTGTTGGATTATTAAGTCGAGCATTTCACAACCATACCAGTTTGTAATCCATTTGGGATACTTCTGATGTAATTTTTCAGCATTGAATATTAATAAGAAAACCTCCCCAACTGAGACAAAGGCCCGAAGACATAGGCAACCTTGCCGAACTCCGTTATCAATCTTGGTGTTATGGTTTGTTGTTCCTTATGTCTATTTTCTGTTTTGTATTATTAAGATGGTTGCAACATTCTTTCATTAAAATTTCCTTCCTCCTTTAAGTTTTTGAATGGTAATTCAACACATGCTTAAAACTCAACCAAGTATTTAAAAGATCATTTTCGGATCAAGTGGTATTAGAGTAGGTTGAAAGTTGGTTGTTTGAGTTTACATGATTTCCAAGGAAAAGCTAAGTTGTGGTGAAGGCGAGATTGTAGAAGGATATTCTGAGATTGGATAAAGAAAGAGGACATCCCAAAGTGAGAAGATGGCATCGAAAGAAGGTCTTTCTAAAAATGAAAGAGAGTTTCAAAGATCTTTCTTTGCCATGTCGGAGATGGTAAAAGTGTTGTATGATGATTACTTGGAATGAAAGAGGCCTTTTCAAGGGGAATATTCAAAAAATGACAAAAGAGAAGAAGGAGAGGACCCTCCTAAAACTTCTCCTTCACCTCCTTCATCTCCATATTCTTCTTCTTCAAGTACAAGTTCAACTTCTACCGCTAGAAAACATTCTCATAAACATAAGCATGATATGCCATTACTTAATCTTGATGTAAAATTTGAATTTCCCATGTATGATGGGGAAGTCAATGTTGAGAGGCTTGATAACTGGGTCAGACATATGGAAGCTTATTGCAGTGTGCAACAAATCAACGATGAGGCAATGCAAATCAAATTGGCATCGTTTCATTTTGCAGGAAAAACACTCATCTGGTTGCAGAGTAAGTTGCAACATGGTACTCAACAAGTTGGTAATGTATTTCCATCATGGAAAGATTTTGTTTTTTCACTTAGAAAGCAGTTTTATCCTTTGGTTTATAAGGAAAAGGATTTAATTGAATGGCAAAGTCTTAAACTAAGAAAAGGACAAATGATACAAGAATACACAAATGAATTTCATAAGATGGAATTAATGTTAAATATTCCATTACATACAAAAGAAACTCTTATGAAGTATATAGGAGGTTTATCTGCACATATTCGTAACACTGTATTTATGTTTGGACTTAATAATCTTGATGAGGTTTCTGTTCAAGCAATGTATATTGAAGCAGGGAAAACAAGAGTTGGTGTATCAGGGGAATCATCTTCAAGGAAAGAAGACAAAAGAAAGGGGAATGGAAAGAAAGAAAATTCAACGACAATAAAGGAAGAGAAGATCTCTTGCAAGCATTGCAAGAAAGAAGGGCATGATGATGACCATTACTGGAAATTGCACCTAGAGAAGAGACCGAAGTGGTTCAAAGAGAGAAAAGGGAAGCAAAAAGTTGCAACAACAACACGACCAATAGACTTGGGGTATGATTCAAGTGATGAGACTAAGATTACAACAGTTGGCTTGACAGGTAAAATTGGTGATGATTATGATTCTAGAAGTAAATTGTTTCACATAAGGGTCATAATGAAACATATTAAGATCGATACATTGATAGATAGTGGATCTCAATTTAACTTAATTTCAGAGGAAGTGGTTAAGAAATTGGGATTAAACACTAAGATGCATCACAAACCCTATTCACTTAATTGGATAAGCAAAGATCATAAATTTCCCATAACAAAGCAATGTATCATAAAATTTGCAATTACATCTAAGTATGTGGACAAAGTAACATGTGATGTGGTGCCACTCGAAACATGTGGAATGGTCTTAGGAAGACCTTATTTATATGATCACAAAGCAATATTCTACATGGAACCTAATCAATATCACTTAACTAAAGAAGGCAGTGAATATGTTTTACATGTTCATCGCATAAAAGCAAATCAATCTCTTCAAACAATGGAACAATTAAGGAAGGCAACTTATGAAAGAAACACACCTATAATTGTGCCAATTAAAGCAGTTGATCTTAAGCACGAACATGAGATGGTTGTAGAATGGGAATTCAATCATACTTTGCTTCAATATAAGTTAATGTTGTGCAAGCATATCAAACATGTTGGTTACTTCTTGTTTATACATGTGGCAAAACATTTATTTCAATTTGATGTTGCAAGGTTTTGGGGATAAATCCTGGTCAATGGGGGGCTTGCCTGACCAACCAGGAACCATGGGCACGGTTACAACCCTCCATGTGACCAGGAATCTGGAGGACCGATGGCTCCACTCCAGTGCGTGGCCACATGGATTGGCACGTGACTAAGGGCAAAGGACCAGGTAGAAGACTAGGGCACCATCGCTTAAATGCATGGCCAAATGGGTCATTCCCATATGATGAAGAGCCTGAAGACTTAGGGGGTTTCCGCGCATTTTTTCCAAATATGGGTTTTAAACTATATTGTTGGATTTTTTGGTTTTTATTATGATGATTTTTGTGGATTTTTCCCATTATTAGGGGATTTGGAGCCCGATTTGAGGCCAAATCTTGGGAGGAAGTTGGGAGATGACCCCCAACTCCAAATATATATAAAAAAGAGGTTTTTGACAGCATAAAGAGGTTTATAAATAGAAGAATGTTGAATATTTTGGAAGCTTAAGCCATTTTTATGCAGGGAATCTATTGAGGAAGCGAACTTTGGAGGCCATTTCTGGGAGCTACGCTCAACATTTTTCAATTTCATTAGTTATGTTGGATTCTTAAGGTCAAGTAGAACAAATCTAGACCAATTTTTAATCCATTTGGGATACTTCTGATGTAATTTTGCAGCATTGAAGATTAATAATAAAGCCTCCCCCATTGAGACAAAGGACTGAAGACGTAGGCAACCTTGCTGAACTCCATTATCAATCTTGGTGTTATCGTTTGTTGTTCCTTGTGTCTATTTTCTGTTCTATATTCTTTAAGATGGTTGCAACATTCTTTCATTAAAATATCCTTCCTCATTTAAGTTTTTTGAATGGTAATTTAACACATGCTTAAAACTTAACCAATTCTTTAAAAGATCATTTTCGGATCAATAAGACAACAAGAGAGAAGAACACTCAATGAATGTTGGTTTTCCCGGTTTGGGTTTCCAGGGTAAAATCTCTGTGTATTGTGTGTTTGTTGTGTCATTTACTTTCTTGATTAAATCTTTCTTCCTCTCTTCTGCTAGGTTTAGCGTGGAAGTGTGTCTCATTTCCTAACATGTGGTATCAGAGCTTGAATTAACAACCTTGGATCTGAGTTAAACCCTAGGTTCATTAAGAGTTGTAAGTCTAAAATATTTAAATATTGTGCTAAAGATTGTTTTAAAGAATGACGAGCAACTCGAGAACAAAGATCAAAAAATTCAATGGCCAGAATTTAGAGCTTTGGAAGCTTAAAATTGAAGATATCCTTTTAGATCGAGAAAAATGGACAATGGCATGTATAGGTACCATGCTGACAAGTATGTCGATGGAAGAATGGAAGAAACTTGAGAGAAGATAAAGGAGTATGATTCGACTTTGTCTTGCAGATTCAACACTGTTGAATGTCTCAGGTGAAGATTCAACCAAGAAGTTGTGGGACAAGTTGGGAAGATTGTACTAGTCGAAATATCTCGTAAATAAGATGTTTCTTAGAAAGACACTGTATCTTCTGAGGATGAGTGATAGAAGTTCGGTGACTGGGCATTTAAATGTGTTTAATACCATTATAAGTCAGTTATCTTCTGTGGATATTAAAATCACTGAGGAGGAGAAATGTATTAGCCTATTATGTTCTTTGTCAGATTCCTGGAATGGCTTAGTCATGGATATAGGAAGTAATACAACTAAATTAGCACAAGAAGACATGGTTGCATCTCTACTGTCAAAAGAATTGAGAAGGAAGAACATGGAAGGATCGACCAAAGATTCTTTAGTGGTGAGAGGTCGACCAGTTGACAGAGATAAAGAAAAATTCTCCAGTAGAAAGTATAAGTCAAAGGGTAGATCTAAATCCCTAGTTTAGTAGACAAGAAGATGTTGGAAATGCAGTAAATCTAGGAATTACAAAAGGGACTGGAAGTCAAAGAAAATGGAATTCAGTACAAGATTCGACGAGAAGTAGTCGACTGAGAGAAAGATGTTTCCGGATAAGAGAGGTGATGTGTACCTAGCGTCAACCAGTACACAGTCGAATCAATATGTTTGGTTGATTGACTCAAGAGAATCCTATAATATGGCACCACATAGATAATGGTTATGTGAATGTGAATGATATTAAGGATAAGAAGTGTTCTTGGGGGATGAATTGACAACCACAATTGTCAGACGAGGAAGAGTTCGACTGATACTGCAAGATAGGAGGACTAGAACCCTTCTAGGTGTGCTACACATTCTAGGTTTGGAAAGAAACCTGATATCTATAAGAAAGATGAGTCATGTAGGGGTGCACACTCTATTTCAGAAGGATTCATGCAAGATTGTCAGAGGTGTGATGGTATTAATGAAAAGAGTTCGGATTGGAACCCTATACAAGTTACTAGGAAATGTTGAATTGACTGGATGAAACAACATAGTTGTTCCTGAAGTCGACTCAACTTCGACTCAACTTGACTCGACTCGGGATGAGTCGATCCAAACCAAATTGACAAGTCATCATAAAGTTGACCCGACCATGCTATGACATGAGAGGATGGAACACATTGGATAAAAAGGACTTCGAGCTATGCATAACAAAGGTATGGTTGATAACTTTCCTGCATGTAATTTAGAAGTCAACTTTTGTGAACATTGTAAATATGGAAAACAAAGTAGGGTGAGGTTCCCATCTAGTTCGACAAGGGAAAATGGGATTCTATGGTTGGTTCATAATGATGTGTTTGGCCCTGTTTCAGTGCCTTGACTTGGTGGATCCATGTAATATGCCTCCTTCATATATGATTTTTTCATGAAGACATAGATATATTTCCTAAGGAAGAAACCATAGGTTTTCGATAAATTCAAAGAGTTTAAATCTCTTGTAGAAAACCAAAGAGATAATAATATTAAGGTGTTGAGAACTGACAATGGTGGTGAATTCTGTGGAAAAGAATTTGATTAGTTCTACAAGCAATGTGGCATAGCATGCCAAACTACCACACCATATACCCCATAGAAAAATGGAGTTTCCGAGAGAATGAACAGAAAATTGATGGACAAGGCAAGGAGCATGCTCAATGATGTTAGGCTCACACAAGAATTCTGGGTGGAGCCAGTCAATAGTGAAAAATATCTATTGAATATGTCTCCTTCGTCATTGCTGGTCGACACGACTCCACATGAGGCATGGTCGGGTAAGAAGCCTTCAGTTTCACATCTCAAAGTATTTGGTTGTGATGCATTTGTGCATGTTGCCAAGGGAAAAAGGAGCAAGCTAGACAAGAAGGAAGTCAAATGTATTTTCATTAGATATAAAGAAGGAATGAAATGATATAAGCCCTATGATATTGAACCAATGAAAATAGTGTATAGTCGAGATGTGGTCTTCAGAGAATTCAGAAGTAAGTTCGAGCCCAAAGAAATTGTTCATACCGAGAATAATCCCGAGACAGTGCAATTTGAACTAAGGAACAAAGAAGATGATTCAGATGAGTTGACTGAATCAGAAGAAGAGGTGGAAAAACCAACCCCAGTTGTAAGGAGGTCAAAAAGAGTAAGAAAACTAGTCGAAAGGTATAGTCCACCCAACTTTCATTCCACATTCATGTTAACTACCACTGACGATGAGCCCAAGTCAGTAGAGGAGGCAGTTGACTCAGCAGAGGGAAAACACTGGAAGGACACCATGGTCAAAGGGATGGAATCCTTGCACAAGAATGAGACATGGGACTTAGTCAAGTTACCTAGTGGAATAAATCCTATTGGTAGAAAATGGGTATTCAGGAAGAAGATGAATGCAAAAGGTCAAGTTGAGAAATTCAAATCTCGACATGTAGCGAAAGGATATTCCCAAGTCGAAGGAGTCAACTTTGGTGAGATTTTTTCCCTATTGCAAAATTAAATTCCATTATAGTACTAATATCTCTGGCTGCAACATTTGATCTGGAAATAGAATAGATATATGTGAAGACATTGTTCCTACATGAGGACCTAGAAGTAGAAATCTACTTGAAACAACCTGAAGGACTTGTAGTAAAGGGAAAGAAATATTTAGTGTGAAAACTGAAAAGATCCCTTTATGGTATAAATAAATCACCAAGGATATGGTACCAAAAGTTCGACACATACATCCTTAGTTTGGGATTTGTGAGAAACAAAGTTGATTACTGCATATATTCCAAAGAACAAGGTGGGAATTTCATATATGTAGCATTGTATGTTGATGACATATTGCTAATTGGAAACATCATGTACGCAATAAAGTAGGTGAAGAAGCAGTTATCCTCCAAGTTCGACATGAAGGATCTTAGTGCAACAAACTTCATTCTAGGAATGGATATTAAGAGAGATCAAGCAGCTAGAAAGATATGGTTGAATGAGATGAAGTATATTGAAACAGTTTTGAAACGTTTCAACATGCAGGATTGAAAACCTGTGAAGGTGCCAATTCCTGTGGGAGCAAGGCTAACTGTTGAACAATGTCCAAAGACACAAGAAGAAATAAAGGACATGGCACATGTTCCCTATGCAAGTGTTGTTGGTAGTCTAATGTATGTGATGGTCTGCACTAGACCAGACATTTACCTTGCAGTGGGAGTGTTGAGAAGATACATGTCGACACCTGGGCAGGAGAAATGGATAGTTGTCAAGAGATTATTCATGTATTTGTGTAGCACAAAATATTATGATATATGCTACTAAGGAAAACCTGGAGGTGATAGTGAATTAAATGTACATGGCTTTGTCGATACCAACTGGGTTGGAGATCTAGATCAATAGAGGTCAACCAATGGATATGTATTCAAGATGTTTAGTGGAGAAATCATCTAGATGAGTAAGCGACAGGTAGTCGTATCCCTGTCATAAACAAAAGATGAATACATGGCAACCACTCATGGAAGCAAAGAAGCAGTATGGCTGCAAAGGTTGTGTTCAGGAATCGAGTTTGAGGAGAGAGATATGAAGATACGTTGTGACAATCAATGGACAATATTTCAAGCAAAGAACCCTTCTTATCATTCTAAGACTAAGCACATTGATGTACAATACCATTTCGTGAGATACATGGTGGAAAGCAACAAGGTGCTACTGGAGAAAGTAAACATGTTGGAAAATGCAGTAGACTCGTTGACCAAGTCTGTGAGTGATGTGAAGTTCTCTTGGTGCAGAGAGGAAATGGTAATTGTTTCCCTGGGTCTATGAACAAAATTTCATAGGTCTCCCAGTTTCAATAAATAAGAAAACAAGTGGGAGAATGTTGGGTTGTTATATTCTTTGTAGTGAAAGTCAAGGTGGATCGACTGACATTCAAAGTTCAGGGTCGATGTGGTTTGATTAGGTAAAGACGAAGTCGAGGTGGATAGACAACAAGTCAAATGTCAAGGTGAGTCAACTGGGTAAAGTCGAAGTCAAAGGTCAAGGTGGTTTGACATGTTAAATAAATTGACAGCAAGTCGAAGAGGTCAACCGACAAGAGGTCGACAATAGGCGTGTGGCAATCGACTGAAGACCGAATGAAGGTTGACTGGTAGTCGACGAGTAATCTGACTTGGTATTCGAATGTAACAAAATCTTGAGATTCATGGGATTTGTAGCCAATGATCTGCGTGTATTTGTAACCATTTTTGGGCCCATTTTCTTTAGGGTTTTTTCCTGTTGTAAAGCCTATAAAGAAGGCGTGTTGTAATGTTGTTGATCCAGATTATTTTCGGCACGAAATGAGAGCGGAGATATAATAAATAATTGTACAAATATTTATCAGACATCCAATAATATAAGAGATATATATCAGAGATATAACCATAAACACAGAGATACAATAATACACAATTTCTATTAATGAGTAGAATGTACAAAACTGTAGAAATACAGAGTGAAAGACTCGCTAGAATGGTGAAAACTTATATCTGAGAAGAGATGTGATGGATACTCACATTCGCAAGAATATGATTATTACAATGAGGCTCCAAAGGAATTTTTAACATAAAGAAAATAAAAAACCCTAACCCAGGAAGATGAAAATCCAACAGTTTTGTGGACCCCGTTTTGGGTAGTTTGGTGTATCAAATTCCTAGGGGTCTAACTTTGGAATAAGATATTCGTTTGGGGTGCATGATAGCGCATTGGAAAGGTATTGAAGAGGCGATTAATTTTTTGGGCTCAATAAAATCCTTTGGATATAATTGAGGTTCTCGATCGCGAAAAAAACACGTCGTTTAGGCCCTCAAAATGACCTTGAAAGTTTGGAACTACTAAAATTAGTAAGTTGCCAATAAATAGTTTTGATCCAGTTGGAATAGGTGGGTGGCCACCGATATCCACTTGGATCTATCGTCCCTCCTTAGGAAATAATGGTGTCCATTGCGTTGAGTTCCTAGGGGAGAGGGGAAAGTGCTTGTTGAATCTGAACCTTGGTGAGTTTCTTACCTTGCTGGAGAAGTTGTGTTGCTTGGTTTGTGGGAGGTTATTGAGAACCTGATGAGATGAATGTGTGCAGAAGGAATATTTTCTCTTTGCTTTAGTCTGGTCGAACTGCTTCTGTTGGATAGAAGTTGTTTGGACTAAGGTTGCAGTGGTTCTAGTGTCCTTTTGTTCATCTTTTGAACAGATTGTTAAGAAGCCAAATTTTGTAGTATGAGATACTACCTTGCAGAACTATTTAGGTGGGACAATAGTTGGAACTAGCTCTGGTATTATGTAGAGATGACCCCCCAGAGTAACAATGACACTACAAGGTTGAGACTCATAAATAGCATGGTTCTTCCACATATATGGATGGCCCAAAAGAACTTCATAGAAATTCAGCAGGGTAACATCACATAATAAATAATCCTAGAAGGGCTGGATGTCGTATGACAATCGACATTGTTGGCTGACACAAATATCTCCTCCTTGGCAAGGCCACCCAATGTTGTATGGTTGCGAGCGTGTTGTTTTCGACAATCCCAACTGATTGTCGACCTTTGCTGAGATGAGGTTCTTCTGGCTTCCACTATCAACAATAAAATGCAGTGAGGTCCCCTTCACCCACATATGTGAATGAAAAAGGTGCCCCCCCTCTTCAGGATCTAGTAGTTATTCTGGTTGAATTGTTGCAGTTGCGATAATAACAGTGGAGTCTGCATTGATGATCTGTCTTCTCCCATTATTTTGTGAATCGGATTCTAAATCGGGGTTCGGATCCTTTTCTTTGATCTCGACCACCAATGATTTTTTTGAGCAACAATCATCAATGTTGTGCCAGGGGATATTGTGGAAATCACACCACTTTCCATTGTCCTTTTTTGTCTTCACGTGACCCTTCTTTTCCTATGGCTTGGATTGGTTTTTGGGAGGCTGCTTGTTAGGGCCATCTTTATCATACTTTGGCTGTTGCGGATTTTTAGACCTGAACTCTCATTTGTTTTGGTGCGTAAATTTGTGCTCAATTTTAACAACATATCGATAGGAAACTCCCAGTGATGAGATGTTCAGGAAATCCATTTTAGTTTGGATGTATCTGTGTAGATCCCCACGGTATTTCAAAACCAAATTCTGCTCGGAGTCTTTGATACCCAGCTTGGTGCACAAGGTATGGAAGGTATTGGTGAACTCCTACACTTCTTGGCCCCTCTCTTGACGGAATGTGGTCCATCTCATGTATTGGTCATCATAGTTACCAACATGTTAATATTGTTCCTTGACCACATCTACAAAAAAATCCCAAGTGGGATCGGTCCCATTTATTCTAGACTCCTCTATGGAACTTTTCTCCCAGTAAGTTTCCCACCAATGTTTGACATGGGGGAGAGCCTTCAAGAGTGTGAAGGTGATCTTTTCCCTGTTGGAAAAATTGTGAACAGAGAAATAACCTTCTAACATATTTAACCATTTTTTTAGCGCATCTGCATCTATTTGACCTTCAAATACGAGAATATAAAAATTGACTTTTACCTTGAAAGAAGAGTTTCTTTCAAAGTGTCTTCTTGATGAATACATTCCTGTTGTTATGAACATGCGTTGAAGGATGTGGGAAAAATTCTCCATCATTTCGTCCCTTTGTCGCATGAGAGCTTGCTCAAGCAACAGATTGATAGAATCCTTTGCTCCATCGTTTTTATTTTCTTTGACCATGGATGGTTTCTTGGGCGTGTGAGAGAAATTTCCCTCAAGAGATACAAGCTCAAGACCCAACTTTCTATACTCGTACCTCGTCAGGGACATGCATTGAAAAATGATCAAGAGCAGCCTGCTCTGATACAACCGATCTAGATTATTTTCAGCACAAAATGAGAGCAGAGATATAATAAAGAATTGTATAGAGATCTATCATATATCCAATAATATAACAGAGATATAACCATAAACACAGAGATACAATACTATGCAATTTCTATTAATCAGTGAAATGTACTAAATTGTAGAAATACAGAGTGAAAGACTCGCTATAATGGTGACATCTTATCTCCGAGAAAATATGTGACAAATACTCACATTTGCAAGCAGATGATTATTAAAATGAGGCTCCAAAGGCATTTTTAACATAAAGAAGATCCAAAGCCCTAACCCCAGAAGATGAAAATCCAACAGTTTTGTGGACTCTGTTTTGGGTAGTTTGGTGTATTAACTTCTTAGGGGCGTAACCTTAGCATACAATCTCCGTTTGCATCACATGATATCTCGTTGGAAAGGTATTGACGAGGATATTCATTTTGGGGGATCAATAAGAGCCTTTGGCTATTATCTGGGTGCCCTATTACAAAAAATAATCATTTAGGACCCAGAAGTTTGGCACTGCTAAAAATAGTAAGTTGCCAACAAACTATTTTGAGCCAATTCGAATAGGTGGGTGGCCACTGATATCCACCTAGATCAGTTGTAAAACATAATCCTTAGAGAAGTCATTTTAGAGGTTGTTTGTCATGCAGATGTAAGTCAAATTGGCTACAATGTTGTTCTTGTGTAAGAAAGAGGGTATGATGTCGATTGTGTCTTAGGTGTGGACCAAGGTTAGACATGTAACCTTTTATTATGAATGAATAATACTAAAAGAGAGAAGAACACTCAAGGAATGTTGGTTTTCCTGGTTTGGATTTCTAGGGTAAAATATATGTGTACTGTGTGTTTGTTGTGTCATTTACTTTCTTGATTAAATCTTTCATCCTCTCAAGTTGGTAACTATGCTCTAGGGCATCTAGGAAGGGTAGAGAATTATTTTGTTGGGTTTCCATGGTAATTCAATTGGATGTGAGGGAATATATTGTTTAGGTGGTTAAGAAACTTGTTTAGGGAAGCTTGGTCGTGGGGTTCAATAACAAAGCTGTCATTATACAAACGAGAACCAACAATTGGGTTTAAGTGGAAAACTATTGAGGTCTAAGGTTTAGAAGTGTTCCATCTTAAATTTGGAAACTAAAAGGGACAAGGGCAATCCCATGGTAGTTCCTTCCGTTTATTCATAGAGATTTCCTTTAAATTTGAAGAAGGTAGTCGCAAGACACATTTTTATACAATTTAAAGGTTCAAGATCAACTAACTTTGAGATAATGTCAAGAACTCTAGGAATGGGGATTTTGGTAAATAGGAAGATGATATCAAAACTAATTAGAAGGATTTACTCATCAAGTTGGAGACCTTGAATTTTGTAAATTAAATCTATAATGAAGGATGGGGTTTGACCTATACGTGGTTGAATTTTATAAAAAAGGAATTCGGAAAAGGGATAGGTAGGGGCTCTAATGGAATTACTAATGGATCTCATAGGGTTATATTTCTTATGGATTTTGGGTTGTCCATAAATTCTAAGGGTTAGGGGTTGCGAGCGACAAAGTACCTTTTTATATATAGGTCTAGGGTGGAGGAATCAATAGTTTTGGTCACGAGGTTGGTAATTTGGTTAATAGGATTTTTAGACAAAGGTTTATAGGAAGAGAAGGATAAGAGCTCAAACAATTTTTCTTTGTGATTTGAAGAGTTCATGATTTCAAAGGTGTTACCTTTATCGAATTTGAGATTGACAACATCTAGTTATCATTAAGACGACATTGTGTGTTAACTTTTTATTTAGAGAGGTTAGGTTTAGTGATATAGGAGCATTCTAGTCTTTGCATTGGAGTTTAGGGTTGTAATTTAGAGCTATTGGGATATTTGGTGATGTGAGCTCATTTTACCTCTGAAATCGTCCCTCATCATCGATATTAAAGAATTTGATAAATTTTCGAAGGAAAATCAATACTAACCAAATATAAAACATAAGAAAAATAATGGTACATTCACACAATATGCACAAGATTCACCCTAGAAACCCTTAACAAAAAAAAAATCCTAACTGAGAGATTCACCTCTATCTATCTCATTGTATTAACTAAACCATTCATCATACACATATTTAGGTATTTTACAACTTCAATCAACCATAATCACTTAACCTATATTATGTTACAATCATAATCCCTTAACTAGTATTATATTACAACAGATCAAAATCATTGGCCGAAATAATACATAACGAACCAAAAAAATAAATATATCTTAGCGGATAAATCCACAAAATATTGGATGGGTGGATCGTTGGCCTCCCATGGCCCTTGAACCAAGGGGTGGGTCCCCCTCAAAACCCTTTTATTTGGGGAACAAACCTTGAACCCTTGGTAGGATACGATTAAGTCTATTTGTAAAGGATACACCATATATCCAACATTCTCCCACTATTTGAATACTTTTCAAAATGGGGGCATGGGGAAGACATTCATATAAGAAACTGTTACAGGCAACAATGCATATTGATTCTCTGCACCAAGAGAAATTTTAAGTACTAAAAGACTCTATCAATGAATCTACAACATTCTTCAAGGTATCAAACTTCTCCAATAATACTTTGTTTTGTTCAACCATGTTTCAAACAAAATGGTACTACATGTCATTATGCTAAATGTCTTAGTGTTAAGCCCTAATATTAGCTCATTACCCATTAATTGGGGCATATTATATTAGTAATTTTATTTTATTTATGTCGGCTTTAGGCCATTAGTTGTAATTATACCTCCTAGTCTCCTATATATACCAAGGAGACATTTTCATTTTGAATCATCTTGTACTTGAACATTTAAGTAGGGTAGAAGGAGGTTACCCCCTCGAAGAGGCTTATTATCTAAAATTATATTTCTTTCAAGGCGTTGAGTACTTTTTCTGAGTATTTTATATGCTATATTGATATTTGGTTCTTAACATATGGTATCAGAGCTCAAGGTCTTGGGGTTTTGCTGCTACATCTGAGACACCTTGGAATTTTTGGTATAATTGTTTTTCTACAATGTTTAAGAAGGAACGTCTTGGAGGATATTTAGAAGATGGATCAAGGTATGTTGGGTTCAAAATTCATCTCTTGAGGCCTTATAATTTCAGTGATATAACCTGTACAAGATAGGGTTCTGGAATCATCATGAACTGAGTCATTGTGGCATTTTCGCTATAAAAATTTTTCTATAATGTTTCGTACCTTGAAATCCAGAGGAAATTTACAGAAATTAGTAAGGTATCTGTGGTAAAAAGTTTAGTAAGATAGGGCATCTGACTAGTTCTATTGACTAGTCTCAAGAAGTTGTTCCAGGTAAAACAATCATAATTTCTTCCTAGAGTATCCAAATTGCATGGGACTAGTTTCATTGGATCATGGATAGTCTGTAGTAATTCTAGTGTGAGTTTCAGAATTTTATATCAATTATTTTGTCTGGGGAACGCTATACAAGTGAGATCTTCTGGAAAGGCAAAAAATCGGTAAGTTGTGGGAAAGTTACCGTAAATTCCACTTAGCACATCCAATTTTGATCAGACCTGTGGCATTGCAGAGAAGAAATATCATAGAACTACATAAAAGAAAGTTTTATACCCAGAAGGGCTGAAACTTGGGAGATACAATAGAATAAATATTGTCTAGTAGAACCACCTCAAAATCAAGGTTCAAAAGTGATACTTGGCCAACATGCCACCAAAAAAGGGAACTTCTACACCAAATAAGCCTCCAAAAAATCCTACTTGGACTC
>ML795850.1:185141-203657 GCA_009831015.1 Picea engelmannii
AAGGTGTCTTACTAGCTCAATCTTAAGAGTATTTATACAAATGTTTTAAAACCATAAATGCTAAAATGTCTCCTAAATATCATAAGTAGATCCACAATATCCTAAGAGGGTCGAATGCCTCTTCTAGATCCTCAAAATATGGTCAAAATCCCATGAAATAAAAAACTGTCCTAGATTTAATGCTGAAACAGGGCAATTTCTGCTAAACTGGCCCTCTTTGACCGGCGTTGACCGGGCATCTAGCAGTCTCAGATTTCGAATTTGATAGCTTATTCACCATCCTTGTACATCTGGGAACGCAACCCAATTGTCGGATTTCGCCCAGGTGTCCTGCAAGTATACAAACGACGGAGCTATTACGGGATTTGGTGAAATCCTGTAATTTCTGCTAAATTTCCAATTTAATGCAATAATTTAGAAAATTCAATTCTGAAGTTAGAGGATGACAAATTTACCTTGGATAGGTTGTTTCATGGGAAATGTGGAATAAAATGAAGGTAAAATGGGCAAATAAAGAAGCAAAAGTATGGTTTAGGGAAGCACAAAAATGGACTCAACACAACCTACATGTGATTTAGATTTATGAGGGAACAAAATGAAACATAGAAATAGGACAGAAACATAGAGATACAGTAATACTCAATTTATATTAAAGAATGAAATATATAGAGACGATAAAAGAAAATACAGAGTGAATGAACTCGCTCGAATGGTGTTAACTTATCTCTAAGAAGAGATGTGACAGTTATGCACATTCGCAACAAGATGATTACAATGAGGCTCCAAAGGAATTTTTAACATAAAGCATAAATGAGAAAACCCTCACATCCAAAACCTTAACCCCAGGAGATGAAACACCAAAAGGTTCCTGGGCCTTGATGGGGGTAGTTGATACATCAACTTCCAGAGGGCGTAACTTTTGCATACGATCTCTGTATGGGTCACTCAGTACCTCGTTGGAAATTTCTATCCAAGGAGTACACATTTTGTTCATTTTATCATCTACCTTTGGATACATGATAGGTGCTATCGGGCCAAAAAAATTTCATTTAGGGCCTCAAAATGGCCCCAGAAATTTAGGCCCTGAAAAAAACATAGAAAAACTACAAAGATGGAAATTGTATTTTGAGCTAGTAGAATAGGTGGGTGGCCATAGATGTCCACCTAGATCAGTCCTCCCCCCTTAGGAATCAACGGTCTCCATTGCGTTGAGTTCCCCCATAAAAAGGGGAAACTTCTGCTAAACATGACGCTTGTTGAGCCACTTTCCTTAGTGTAGTATTTGCCCTGCTTTAACAACCCGATAAAGGTGGATCTTTTGTTGGTCAGTGCCATTAACCTATGTGTCCATGATCTTATCAATGGATTCATGTTCCATGCAATCGGGGTTGAGATCTATAGGTTTCAATTGTTTTTTCACTTTTGATGTGTCCAATAGTGGTGGAAATATGGCCGAAGGAGGTCCACATTCAATATTGGGTGTAAGCAAAGGAAGGGGGGAATACTTGAATCAAAATCATGTTCTCCCATATCATTGGTGATTGTGTAAGGTCCATAGTGAAGTGGATGCATCCTTCGATGGGGTATTTTAAGGAAATACTTCTTCAAATGCAACCAAACTTTGTCTCCTACCTGAAACTTGTGGGGAACCCGGTGTTGACCATGGCATTGGTTTTACTTAGCATTGAATTTCTGTAAAATATCATGGACATGCTGGCATATGTGTTGAATCCATTCAATGAATTTTGTGGCCTTGTTGGCCTCATATTGAGCATGGGGAGATTATATATGTGTGGATGCAAGGGGCAATGCTACATCAATGGGGATTAATGGTTGAAATCCCAAGCTCACCTGAAAAGGGTTACGTTCGGTAAAGCTATGGAGGGAGATGTTGTAGATATGTTGGACATAAGGAAGGCTCTCATCCCATGTGTGTGGATGCTTGGAGTTGTACATGTAAATGATATGCATGATCATTCTATTGGCGACCTTTTTCTATCCATTAGTCTAAGAGTGGAAGGCAGTGGATTTGGTGAGCTTGGTGTCCAACAAAAACCAGAGGATTGACTAGAATTTTCTCAAAAATTTGTTTTCCTAATCCGATATGATGGTCTATGGTAGTCCAAAGTGTACTCATACACACTCGAAGAAGATCTTGGCAGTTTCCTTGGCTGTGATACTCTTCTTGCAAGTGCTTAGAATGCCCATCTTAGAGAATCAATCAACAACCACGAATACATAATCATTTCCATTCTCGTTGGAGGGGAGACTTGACATGTAGTCCATGGAGATGGATTACCAAGGCCCATCGGGAGTAGAGAAAAGGGTGTATAGTCCTTGTTTTCTAATGGTTCGCTTGGAAATTGAGCGGGAAATGCAGGATCTGATATAATTACTAACATCCTATCGAAGCTTCAACCAATATAAATACTTATGTATTACTGCCACTGTCTTCTCCACACCAAAGTGTCATGCCATCTGACTATAGTGGGATTCCAAAATCATATTCGCATGCTCGCTTGAAGGAACACATAGATGACCTAGATGACATAGAAGTCCATCATGAAGATGGAAGCCATCAAAGGTCCTGCTTGTTCCCAACATCTAGTAGGTTGTAGTGAAATTAGAATCGTTGTCATAGAGTTAGGAGCACCCATAGGTCTCATTCTCACAAGATTCAAACACCATGGTTAGCGCTACAACTAGAGGTTAAACGAGGTAGTCAACAACGCAAATGGTGCTCCCTTTCTTATACTTAATGTTCAGGTGAAACTGTTGCAAGTATGTGGACCACTCTTGATGGATATTATTCTACAATTTGCTTTGTTTCTGCATGAATTGCAAATACTTTTGATATGTATAAATGATTGTCTCCTTCCCTAGAATGTAATGCTTCCATTGGCAACATGATTGTACGATGGAATAAATTTCTTTGTCATAGGTGGGCTACTTTTGGATGACATTTGAGAGTGTCTCACTATGATAGGACATTGAATGATTGTGTTGAGTGAGAATGACACAAACAACATAATCAAAAGCATTGGTCTCAGTATCAAATGGTTGTTGCAGATTGGGTACAACGAGCAATGTGGCTGAGCATAAGCAATGTTTCATATCGTAAAGGATTTTTGTTGTGATCTGGCCCACAGAAATTTGGCTTTGAAACCACCCTTAATCACTTAATTGAGATCCCATGTGATACGGGAGGACCCTAATATGAATCTGCAATAGAATTTGGCAAGGCCTAAGAAGCTATGAATCTCGGTTAGTGTTGTCAAGGTTGGTCAGTCACAAATGATTTGGATCTTGGCTAGATTGAGATGCACACAATTCTCATCTACAATGTATCCAAGGTATTGGATGCTATTCATGTGGAAGGATCATTTCTCTAAGTTAGCATATAAATTGTGTTGTCGGAGAGTGTGGAGGATGTACTGAATGTGTTTCAAGTGTTCTGCCCAATTCTTGTTGAAGACGAGGATGTCATCCAAATATAAAACCAAAAAGGAATTGGTGAAGGGCCTCAAGATGTCATCCATCAACCTCATGAAATTTGTTGGGGAATTCTTCAAGCCAAAGGGCATGACCAAGCACTTGAAAATACCTTCTTTAGACTTGAAACCAATCTTCCATACATCATTTTGTTCTATAGGGACTTGGTGGTAGTCAGACTTCAGATCAATATTACTAAAGTACTTTCCCCCCTTGAGTTGGTCGAGAAGGTCGGCAATTCAGGTAATTGGGTACCAATTCCTTACTGTGATTTTGTTCAGATCTTTGTAATAAAAAAAGAGTCACCATGTCCCATCTTTCTTCTATATGAGCACGATTGGGATTCCACAGGGTGAGGAGCTTGGTCGAATGTGCCATTTTTGGAGCAACTCTTGAATAGGGTGCTTGATTTCCTCATTTTCTAGGAGAGAGAACTGATACACTATCCCATTAGGAAAATGTATTCCAAGGGTCATCTCAATTGAATGCTTGACCTGACAATGTATAGGAACCCTGGTAGGTGAGGTGAAGATGTCTTGGTATTCTTCCACAACTTTGTCTACTTTATTATGTTGCATAGAGGATCCCTAGGTGGAGGCCATTGATGTAATAACAACCTTCCATTCACTCTAAGAATGAATCATGAAGAGGAAAAATTTCATAGTCTGGGAGATGAGTTTCCTGCACTACTTAGTTGAGACTAAAGAAATTGCGGTAGGTGGAGCTACCTCTGGTATATTGTATAGTTGTCTTCCGATGGTAACAATGATACTACAAAGTCTAGACTCATATACAACATGGTGTTTCCACATATATGGATGGCCTAAAATAACATCACAAACTTCAAGTGGGGAAACATCACACAATGTCTCATCCTTGAAGGAATTTTGATGACATAGGTCAGGCGACACTATTGACTAACACAAGCATCTCGTCCTAGGATGAGCCACTCGATGTTGGGGTTGTGGATGTGGTGTTGTTGGTAAATCTAACTACTTGATGACCTCTACTGAGATGAGGTTCTTTTGGCTTCCGCTATCAACAATTAAATGTAGTAGAGAACCCTTCACCCACATCTGCGAGTGAAAAGGTTGTTCACCTTCCTTCAGATCTTCTGTCTTGTTTAGTTGAATCTTGGTGGTCAAAACTTTGGCACCAAATTCTGCATCAATGATTTTCTTCCCCTTATTTATCCCTAAATCAGAGTCAGTGCTTGAATATGACTCTAAAGCTTTCAGCTCAACCACCAATGACTTCTTTGAGTTACATTCATCAGTGTTGTGCCAGAGGATTTTATAGAACTCACACCACTTCCCAATGTCTCTCTTTGTCTTCCCATTACCCTTGTTTTTTTGCGTCTTAGACTGGTTTTCTTGATATTATCCATCCTTTATTTGTTCTTTCTTATGTGTGTCAGGGCTACCTTTTCCCAAGTTTTACTGTGATGCATTCACAAATCCAAGCTCCCGCTTATTCATCTGCTTAAATTTTTACTCAATTTTGACAGCATATCAATAAGTGACTCCCAGTCACGAGATGCCCACAAACTCCATTTATGTTTGGATGTACCTATGTAGACCCCCATAGTATTTTAGAACCATGTGTCTCTCGGAGTCTTTGATACCCAGCTTGGTGCAAAAGGTATGGAAGGTATTTTTGAACTCTGACATTGTTTGGTCCCTCTCCTGTCACAATGTGGTCGATCTTGTGTACTTGTCGTCCTAGTTTCCAATAGAGTAATATTGTTCCTTGACGAAATCCATAAAAGATTCCCAAGTGGGCTCAGCCCCAAATATTCTAAATTCTTATGTGGTGTTTTTTTTATACTAATTCTCCCACCAATGTTTGACATGGGAGACAACCTCAAGGAGTGCAAAGGTAATCTTTTCTCTATTGGAAAATCTATAGATAGAGAAATAACATTCTATTAGATTTAACAAATTTTCCAAAGCATCCACATATATCTAAACTTAAAATATGGGAATATCAAAATTAACTTATATCTTGAAGGGGGAGGCACCTTCAAAGTGGTCTCTTGACGAAGATGCATCATTTGTTTTTAACAGGCATCAAAGGATTTGGGAAAAATTATCCATCATCCCGTTTCTATGTTTCACGAGAAACAACTTAATATGATCTATTCCTCCCTCATCTCTTTTTTCCTCCTCCATGGGTTGTCATCAGGGTCGACAAGGATGGTCTTCCAAAGGATCAACTAGTTCAAGCCCCAATTCCTTATACTCGGACCTCATTGGGGGCATGCATAGAGAAACAAATAAAGAGAATATTGTTTTGATACCATTGATCTAGATTTATTAGGGAACAAAATGAAACACATAAATATGATAGAAACATATTGATATAGTAATACTCAATTTCTATTAAAGAATGAAATATGCAGAGACTATAAAAGAAAATACGGAGTCAATGAACTCACTAGAATGGTGGTAGCTTATATTTGACAAGAGATGTGACAACTACGCACATTCACAAGAAGATGATTATAATGAGGCTTCAAAGGCATTTTTAACATAAAGCATAAATGAGAAAACCCTAACATCCAAAACCCTAACCTCAGGAGATGAAACAACAAAAATTTTGTGGGCCCTAATGGGGGTAGTTGATACATCAACTTCCCAATGGCGTAACTTTTGTATACGATCTTTGTTTTTGGTGGTTGGTAACCCGTCAGAAAGGTCTAACTAAGGAGTACACATTCTTTTTTTCCTACAGTTTACCTTTGGTAACATGCTAGGTGTTGTCAGGCCAAAAAAACATCAATTAGGGCCTCAAAATGACCCCTAAAGTTTAGGACCTGAAAAAATTGTAGAAAAAATTTCAAGATGGAAACTGTATTTTGAGCTAGTGGAATAGGTGGGCGGCCACTGATGTCCACCTGCATCAACAGGGAAAAGCTTCTATTTGGTGGGACCAACTAACGCAATTTAAGCACATCAATGAGAGGATAATTTTCTGGAAATAGTTCGAGAATTATTTCCAACAACAATATCTTTCTTATCATTACTATGACAAGAACATTCAAAAATTCTTTGAACCCAAGTTGTGAAATATGACTATGGAAGAATATGAAAATAATTTTTTGGAGTTGCTGAGGTATATTAGCTATATTAAAGATGAGAAGGAAAATATACAGAGATTCCTAAGTGGGTTTCCTACATTCTACAAAGATAAAATTCAATTTGATGAACCTAATACTATTGAAGAGACAATCAAGAAGGACAAATACTTATGTGACCAGAGAAAAGGCGGAGAAATTTTTCAAAAGTCTTGGAGAGAAAGAAAAATGACAAGCAAGATTAGTGGAAGAAGAGATTTCAACCTCCTTTCTTTAGGAATGGTCCTAATACATATATAAAATGGCAACATTATTTGGAAAAAGGGGAAAAAAGCCAATAAAAAGTTTGTAAGGATATTTAGACACTTAGGACTTAGTTAAGATCAACTTGGTCTAACTTGACATTAGATAAAAGTGTGTTCCTTTAGTATGCATTTGTAGTTATGTAATTCGATGGTCACAATATGTTCTAGACATAGAGTGATATGACGACTCATATTCTCCTTGATCTTAATGGATACATTGATATGTGTCTTAACACCCGATTGGTCCATGATCTCTATTTGAAGATCATGGAGGGTCATTTGTTGATGATCGATTGTGAGAAAATCTCTTGTAGTATTTTTATTTTGCATTAATAAATTGCCTCAAGTGGCCATGTTGGATGGGGTCGTGGATGCTTCCTCACATGGATTTTACCACCTAAAAACATTGGTGCATTGATCTTTGATCTAGTTGTGTGAGTGGTTACTAAAGGTGTCTGTCCTTTGTTGGAATGACTGTGTTGTCAAACAATGTTCTATATATGAAGGAAACCATTTTTACATAGATTTCCCTCAAAAGGAAGACAAAACGAGAAACATGTGCAACATATAGGAGGAAACTACAATGGAATATGTGAAAAAGAACATTCCAAGAATATATGCCACCTATTAGAAATGTATGGTGTCTGCATTGTTTCAAACTTGAATATAATACCACTTGGTTCATATGATGTTATTATTGGAATGGATTGGTTGGATGTGCATCATGATGTCCTAGATTTTCATAACAATATTTTCACTTGTCAATATCATGAAGAAGGAAAGTATAGGATAGTGAAAGGAATTCCTAGACCCATTCTATAAGGATTATTTCATCCTTGCAACTAAAGAAATGCTTCACGAAAGGGCGTCAGTTGTATGAATCTTATGTGGAAGAGCCAAGAAAGTGTATAAGCCCATATCTTGAGGAATTTCTAGTGTTGTAGGATTATGTAGATGTATTTGAGGAGATATCAAGTTTACTACCAAAAAGAGATTGATTTCTATATTAATTTGATGCCTAGAGCTCCTTTAGTATTTAAGACTCCGTGCATAATGAGTACACCCTAATTGAAGGAGTTTCAAATGAAATAGAAGAATTTTTAAAGAAGGGGTATATATTCCCAAGTGTCCCTCCTTGGGGAGCATTGGTACTCTTTATGAAGAAGAAAGATAGAGTTTTGCGGTTGTGAATTGATTTTAGACAGTTGAACAAAGTCACTATGATAAATAAATATCCTTTACCAATAATTGATGACTTATCTGATTAGTTGATAGGAGAAAATATATTTTCAAAAATAGATTTGAAGTATGGATACCATCATATAATTATAAAGGATGAATATATTAGTAAGAAAACTTTCATAACTAGGTATGGGCACCATGAATTTCTAGTGGTGCCATTTGGACTGACAAATGAACCAACTACCTTCATGTGATTAATGAATGGAATATTTAGAAATTACTTGGATAAGTTTGTCATTGTATTCCTATATGTCATTCTTGTTTATTCAAAGTTAGAGGAGGAACATGAAGATCACTTGAGGTTAGTACTACAAGTACTAAGAGAGCATCAATTGTATACAAAGTTAAGAATATGTTCCTTTTATCAAAGACATATTTATTATTTGGAACACATATTTGAGGAAGGAATAATAGTAGATATAGAAAATATTGAAGCTATTAAGGAATGGATGTTATAACCCTAAATTTCTTTACACATGCATACCTGGCCTTTGGCCATCTTGCATTTTTTTCCAAAGCACTACTGAGTTGCTCTTCTAAAAATCCAATTTTTTGAATATGTATGTGCCCTGCACCAATACTACCCATGTACATACGCTTGTTGCACCCCTACAGCTCACCTACATATGCATGTTGCACCATTACAACCCGCGTATACTTGCAAAATTTGCAAAAAATAAAAAGTTGCAAGGAATCCATTGATATTACGGGCTATTGGGTAGTTTTCCAACTAATCCACCGCCTATAACCTGTCACCCAACCAAATAAACATCCTTTTGTCATATAAAAGGAGGTTTTGGGGTCTCATTCCACATCTATACATAAGAACAATGAAACTCTGCCCGTTTCACATCCCCTCCTTTCCCAAGTTGTTGTAGCCCTTTTGTGAGATTTACCTCAACATTCCCCAACTAGCCTTTCTTCCTCTATCAGAACCCATTCACTTCCCAAGAAGAGATCAAAAGGTTGAGAGGAGAATCCATACAAAGGTGCACTTGGATCTTGGTGAAGAGGAGCCCAGACTAGGTTCATGGAGCAGTAGCTGACTTTGTTTGTAAAGGTCTAATCATTGAGTTATTAATAAAAGAATTAATTGTCCTATCCCAAATCATGGTGTATTGAATGCTTTTATTGGTTTATGTTTTGACATTCTAACATCTAACCCTAATTTGTATATGAAATAGCATGCTTGTAGCTTTCTGTTTGTCAATATTTGAATGCAGGTCAGACTTAGGAGGAGGCATGCAGTCAGTGAAGCTTTCAAGCACGAGGGGATCATCACCGGATGCAAAGTAGAGGTATAGTTACCCGATCCCCCTCATATATGCTTTTCTTGTATGAGTTTTGGTATGTTTGGGGTAGTTTAGATAAGTAGTTGAATTTTAGACGGTTAATTGATCTTCCTACATTCTGAACCCTGGTGTAGTCATAGGGGGTTTTTTCCCACTAGCAGAACTGGAAACCATACTGGGGAAGCCTCTAGAGTTTTAGGGTATTTTCAGGTTGTCTGATTGGTTTTCCTGCCTTTCGAGCTTCTGTTAAGTCCTCTGATTCTTTTAAGGGATTCTGGTCACCTTCAGGTCCCATACCAGTTCTCCCTACCCTATAAGTCTGTCAGTTTTCTTTCTTTTTTGAAGAAGTATTGAGGTGTACACGCCCTGTTATGGGATAGCCCACATACATACGCGTCCTGATAAGTAAACAACCCAGGTACATATGCAGGCTGCTGAAACAAAAATAGCATACCTGGTTCAAGATTTTTTTTTTTTAAAACAAGCAGTCAACCTCTTTCATGATTGAGGTTTATAATTCTCAAGGTTTCTAGATATAGTTCAAAGTATCTGCTTTTACATCCATAGCTCGGGTTGGATTTCAATTTACTTGTCTTTTTGAAGTTTCTTGTGTTTACTTCTGAAAGGGTTTTAAGCAAGCCTTTGAATTATTGATATGCATGCTTGGTTTCTTTAGTGATTCCCTACGATCCGCAGTAGGTCAAATATCTATTTCATTCTTGTCTTGGTCTTCTTTTTATCCCTTTCATTTTCTTTGAAAAAAGAGAAAAAAATATTATTTCAAGTTTTTCCTGTTTGAAGCATTTTTCAAAAAAGAAAAAAAGAAAAATCATTTTCATTTTGATAAAGTAGTTAGAGTTAGTTATTTTACTACAAAGGAAAAAGAGTTCATTTTTTAAAGTTCTTTATTGATTTCCTAAAACTTAAGTAGCTTGTAGTCAAGCAAAATTTTGTTTTAGGTCTTATTTTTAAAGATCTTGAAAAAAGTTAGTTACAGAAAAGTCGGTTACAAAGAGTTAGTTGTAAATCTTTACTTTTGACTCGAACTAATTTTGCTTTCAGATTTTTGTCCTTTTCTCCTCTTTTTGTCTCTCATAACATCACTAGTTTCACCGCCATATCCTTTGAGTTAAGAAAGCCATTAAAACAAACGCTAAATATAAAATTAATTAGACTTTTATGTTTGTAGGGTCAACCAACTAGTTTAGGGTTAGGGCCTTGAATTAGGTTGGAGAGGAAACTCTTCAAGGCCATTAAACAAACATCAGAGTCAGAGATAGGGAGTGTTAAAGTCCAATGACGTTAAATTTATCCAGGACCCTACTCTAACATAGGGGTTAAACATGAGGTCGCATGAGGAAATGAAGCATAGATAACCCCTCTAAAGCTAGGCTAAACGTAGTGGGGAACGCATATTGAGGATATGTCATGGGATATTATCGC
Source organism: Picea engelmannii (assembly GCA_009831015.1). Taxonomy (NCBI): domain Eukaryota; kingdom Viridiplantae; phylum Streptophyta; class Pinopsida; order Pinales; family Pinaceae; genus Picea; species Picea engelmannii. The sequence goes on from ML795850.1 coordinate 195,992, forward strand.
TCGCATTTGCCTACAGAGCTTCGTGGACCTCGAATATGTTTGAGATCCTCTGTTTTCTTCTGAACCACTTGCTTTCAATACCCTCGATAGGTTTCAAACTTGTAATCCTGCTCATTGCAGTCCACCTGAGTGTCGTCTATACCCGCCTGGTGACTCTTTGCGTGCTGGAAACTTAGTTTCCTATATTTTAGGGACTTACACAGGTGACTGCAGGGGTATACCGTAGTACCTAGGGCAGACGTTGGGCCACACTTTGCGAAGTATACCCGAAGAGTGCTTTTGTGTTTGATTTGCACTTGCACCGGTAAGTTTCTCTAGTGTTGGTTGGCATAATTGGTCTTCCTACTAGATAGTGGTTTACTTGGTTTATATTATAGGAATTTTTCTATTGTGTGCTTGGTTTTAAACACTATTTAAAGCTTTACTGTGTCATTGATATTTTCACAAAGTGGAAGATCAAGAGCTCCATCGGTCGTGAAGGCTTTAGGGCCTACTGCCGATTGCATTAGAGCCACCACCACCAGCGTTATGGCGAAGACTTGACCAACAAGGGTCATTCGAAGAGACCAGGCCACATGAAATTGTGCCCAAGCCTACTCCAAGAGTAGACTACTCAAATCTGGAGGAACCTACTATTTTCGACCTTGGAGTGGAAGCTCTTAGGCTAGCCAACCCTCAGATCATTGATTTGTCGACACCAATATTAGTACAATTTTTCCCTCCAAGGGTGACACCTTATGAGCTTCAGATAGTCTTACAAGCATCCATGGAAGCAAATGCTGCTACTTTGTCTGGGAGTCCTCATACTCCCGTTTCGGCTACTACCGCAGGGGGTACATTGCCTCCCAACCCACCTTCGTTAGTCCGGACCACAGTGGTCTAGACCCCTTCTACCTCGGGTAGTGGTTTGATACCATCATCAACGATGACCCCTGCTCCATTTACGCAGAGTGCGACAGGCCCTCCATTTTCATATGGGATGCTCGGCTTTGATTCGAACTCAGTCCTTACCTACTCCACCTTGTAGACCATGTGTATGGGGGAAGGGAGCTCAAACTCCCCTATGCAAGGGTTTACTTGGGACACTTCAGTCCCCTTCAATGTTATCCCTTATGGTAGGGGTCATATACCTCCTCCATCCCCCTCGCTCGATGGTGCTTTCCAGCAACCCATCAGGTCGAATGCTAAATACAACTTCTTTGGAGAAGGAAGTTTAGGACCTTCATATTACACTACTTTGGTGGGATCCATGCCATTCTCTTTGTTAAACATGTTTGGTAATAATTCTTTTTCTTCGACTGTCGTCTTGGCTGGGGGCAACCCTGGTTTTGGGCAATAGAATCTTGTGCAGGGTACTATTCCTACACAAGGGCAAAGTACATGAGTTTTCTCCTCACAAGGAATTTGGAATCCTTAGCAGGGATCAGTTCCCTCGCAAGGGATTTTGGTCGGGGGAAACCCCTTACATAGTCAATGGAACCCTAGGGAAGGTTCAGTACCTATGCACGTTGGATTGGCTAGGGGAATCCCCTTCCAAAATATTTGGAACAAAATGCAGGGAGATATCCCCGCCCAACCCACGTTGTCCAATTACGGGAATCATTTGGTGATATCCCAACAAACATAGTCTCTGTACGCTGGTCAAGGCCACGGTTTCTACCAGAACCCTGGCCAGCAACCCAACTTTTCCTAGAAACCTGGTGCTAGTCAAACTCGAGGCCCCCTTTTTCCTGTACATAGTACCCAACCCAAACTACCGTTTCTGGAAACGCTACAACTTCCAGACTTGTCAAGGTTTCTTAACAACCCGATTTTTCATGATCCGTGTTGGCCCCTCATGACAACTAAGTTTCCCTTGGATATTCCAAAATTTGAAGGCAAGATTGGTGAAGACCCGGATGATCACATGACAACTTTCCACTTGTGGTGCTCATCAAACTCGCTGTGAGACGACTATGTATAGTTGCGCCTGTTTCAATGCATTCTTATCGGGGATGTTGTGAAATGGTATATTGAGCTCAACCGCTCAAGGTATTCTTACTTTAGCGACTGGGCGATAGTCTTCCTAAACCATTTCCAGCTACCCGTGAGATACGATGCCGACACTAAATTGATGGAAAACTTTGAGCAGACTAAGGCCAACCATATCTTCGATCACATCCAAGAATGGCAACATTGGAAGAGCTTGATTAAGGTACAGGTCCCACCGGATTTCTTGCTGGAGTGGTTCCTGAAGTCTTTGGTACCAGTTTTATCCAAAGATGTTGCAAATTCTTGAGTGTTTTCAGAGGAGGAGGCGATAATGAGAGTGCAACAACTCGAACTGATTTACTCCCAGTTTGGCTTACTCTATGAGATCTTACTAGATGTGCCATGGTCCATCATTGATAAGGCTAGAAAAAAGTATGGACCACATGTCGATGGTATATTTGGTTCAACACAAGGAAATTCCACTGATCTGTTATCAAATCAATTGCAACAATTGTCGATACAACAAATAGCGACCATCTAGACCCCTGGTTTGGTTGTTCCCCCTACCCAAACATCAGACATACATAGTGTGCAGTCAATGAACCCGAAGGCCAACTAGCAGCCTGAAGGAAAGAAAAGACAATAGAACAAGAAGGGTAAAGGGGGAAAAAAGATAATAAAAATGTTGGCGGGGGAAACATAGAGAAGAGAAAGTCGAAGTATCTGTGTAACCTTTGCACAAAAGACCATCCGACTCACTGGTGCCCTTGAATTGCACAGGCCCAGAAGCTATTGGTGCAACAAAAACCTGTTGTGCTAACGAACCCATTTCCACATGGGAAAAATATGGCTCAAGCCTCAACATCTTCGAGTGCAGAAGGAGACAATCAAGGACCCCCCACATCTACTGGTAATACCTCGGCCGCGGATGTTTAAATGTTGAAATGTAACACTCATATAGTGACTAGGATCCAATATTACATAATTACAGAATCTTCCGAAAAGGGTAAAGAAGCCACAAACCCACCAGTTCCTCTCCAGATTGAAAACACGATGGGAGAAATAATGAGACACATCCCCAAAGGTGCGTTCAAGAAAGATTCTCATAATCCGAACATGAGGGTTTCCCAGAACTACTCTGTTGTGGAAGATTTGGGACAAACCTCTTGCACGATGTCTACTTTGGAGCTCCTCTAGAGCTACTCTTCGTAGAGAAAGGCTCTATTATCCGCCTTGGGATCTGTAGAGACTTGTAACCCGGAAGCGATCGTTCTCGATCCAACTGAATTGAAACCTCGTCTCCCTTACCACTTTTTGTTTCAGATAGTAATGGCTTACACCATGAAATATTTTACTCAGAATATCTTCCATACGATGGTTGATGAGGGGGCCTCCACTTGCATGATGTTGTTGGCATGTTGGAAGGCCATTGGCCAACCTTTTTTGTCTCTGTCACCTACATTACTTACTGCTTTCGGCGGTCATTCATTCATACCACATGGAATCATTCCTTCTTTCCTTGTGTAGTTAGGATGGAAGACCGTGTGCATCGAAGTTGAAGTGGTCTATGCGCCTCTCAACTACAACCTTTTGTTAGGAAGGAGTTGGACCTATGCAATGCATGCAGTGGTTTCCACAGTTTTTTGGGTCTTTTTGTTTCCACACAAGGGTCGAATCATGACCACTGACTAGTTGTCTTTCTCCTATCCTAACCCTTCATCAGGAGCATCCATGATCATGATGATTGATAATCCTCAGCCTGACACCGTCAACCTAGGGGTTGGTTTGTGTTCATCACTGATGGATACTTTTGATTACCCACCTCGTTCTGGTGATGTCAAACTTATATCGGTTGCTCCCGACCATCCTAGGGATGAAATTTTTCAAGTGTCGTCGTTCCGAACGACTTACTTTCACTATCCGTGAAATCTTCCTTCCCCATTGACCTTGATGGAAGGGACAAGGCATCGTGGCATTGTCATGCCCTTGTCCGCAGCAGAAGTTGCGTACAACATTTTCCAGCAAGCTTCGTCTGACCCCGATCCGGCTCCCGCACAAAATTTAGATCCAATTCTCAAGCCTATATGGGCTCAAGGTTCCCTTGCCACTATAGATTATTTAGGCCTGATATTTCACTCATATGAGGCGAACCTTGAGGCATTCACTAGTTTAGACAGACCTTGGGATGGTCTCCATCATAGATCTTATTTCCTCCTGGAGTTAAGAAGAATAGAGGAAGGTGAATTTTTGTTGACTATGACTGGAGATAGGTCTTCTCCTATTAATCCTCTGGCTATGCACGTAGTTTACGCCAAGGCTAATATGACGAGTATCACTGAAATGATCCCTATAGATGTCTCTAGAACCCCTGGCATTGTGGAGAATGTTTTCATCGGAGCGGACTACTCCCCCGAAGAGATTATAATTTATACAGAGTTATTTAAGGAATTCTGCGAAGTTTTTTCCTGGTCTTACGAGGAAATTACAGGCATTGATACAAGAACCATTGAACATGAGATAACAACTTATCCTGACACCAAGCTGGTCTGACAGAAGCTTCGTCTAGTGAATCCTTGGAAAGTGGAAGCAATAAAGGATAAAGTAGATAAATTTCTTAAAGTCGGTTTATCTACCCCGTACAGTTGACGGAATGGGTGTCAAATCCAATTCCGATTAACAAAAAACAGGGTATGATTCGTGTGTGCATGGACTTCCATGAATTGAACAAGGCCTATCCGAAAGATGATTTTCCCACCCCATTCATCGATCATATTTTCAATGAATGCGCAGGCTGTGAGGTCTTTTCATTCATGGATGGTTTTTCGGGATATAACCAGATTCAGATCAAACCCGAAGTCCAGCATAAAACAACTTTTATTTGTCCTTGGGGCACATTTGCATATCATAATATGCCTTTTGGCCTGAAGAATGTTGGAGCCACTTTTCAACAGGCCGTTTCTTTTTCTTTCCATGACCTTAGACATATTTTCGAAGCTTATATTGATGATCTAGCATCATGCTCTTGCAAGAGATCTGATTATCCCACACACCTCTGACTAATATTTGAACGATGTCGCTACTATCATATTCACTTGAATCCTAAAAAATGCAGCTTCTGTGTGACGTCGAGTCGTCTCTTAGGTTTCATAGTTTTGACAACAGGGATCATGGTTGATCCTCTTAAGGTTGAGGCAATAGTTCAGTTTCCTCCCCCGTGCATAATACCACAGCTTCAGAGCTTATAGGGGAAAGTGAACTTTCTTCGGCGTTTAGTCATGTACTACGCCGAGATCACTAAAGGTTTAATGCGTCTATTGAAAAAGGAAGTCCCTTTCTGTTGGGACGAAGCCGCTCAATGCTCTTTTGAAGTGTTGAAATGTGCCCTTATGTCTTCCCTTCTGCTCTGACCTCCCGATTATAACAGATATTTCTTTTTGTACTTGGCCGCTGCAGAGTCAACCATCGACATGGTATTAGTTTAGAAGGACAATATTCTTGAGGATCATGTCATTTATTACCTGATCCGAGGCCTAGTTGGGTTGGAACTTAACTATTCCCATGTTGAGAAGCTTGTGTTGGCAGCAGTGCATGTTGTCCAGCAGTTCCGTCATTATTTTCTTCTTCGCAAGACCACCGTCATTGCCATTGTGAACCCCTTTCAATATGTGTTGACACAACAGGTCATTGGTGGAAAGATCAGTAGATGGATTGTAATCCTTTAGGAATTTGACTTGGATTTTGTGTCTGCGAAATCCAAAAAGTCATTGGTCTTTACGAAACTTATTTCAAAACTTCCGGTTGAATCAAGTGATGTTACGCCCGAATAATATCCTATTAAAGGAGATATTTTTTCTAATCGCATCTTCGGACCCCTGGTATGGAGATATACTAGTCTATCTCCAGACTTTGAAGTTCCCTGCTTCTACTTCTCGCGACGAGCGTCAACGAATTCGCCATCAGGCACAAAACTATCTCATACTCGATGACACTTTGTATCGTCGAGGGGTAGATTGCATTATTCACTGGTGCCTTATACATGAGGAAGAAGAACTTGTTCTTAACGACTACCACACTGGAGCATGTGGTGGTCATTTGTCTGGGTTGGAAACATCCCAAAGTATTCTACGTGTCAGTTACTTTTGGCGTACATTAATCAAAGATTGCATTGAGTCAGTCAAGAAGTGCCACCCATGTCAGATATTCTCTTGGAGGATGCAGGCACATCCTACTCCCATGTTTCCTGTCATCGTTGTTGGTCCCTTCACTAAGTGGGGGATTAATTTTACTACAAGTCACTTGGCTTCAACCAGGGGGCATCATTATATCATCCTAGCGATAGACTACTTCACAAAGTGGGTCGAGGCTATGCCAACATTTAACAATGATGGACAAACAACAACTCTCTTAATTTTTAACCAGATAGTAGCAAGGTTCGGCATCCCAAAAGAGATTTCCACTGACCATGGCAGTCACTTCCAAAATAAAATGATGTATGAGTTAACATCAAAGCTTGGGTTCGGGAAAGAGCATTCATCACCCTACTACCCACAAGAAAATGGTCAGGTGGAAGTTGTGAATAAGTCCCTCAAGACTATTATTCAGCGAATGATCAATTCTATCAATCCAATTGGCATTTGATATTGTACTCGACATTATGGGCCTACCGAACATCTATAAATACTGCCACCAGTTTCTCACCTTTTCAACTCGTATATGGGCTGGAATAAATCTTGCCTATTGAGTGTCAGATCTTGTCTTTAAAGTTGGCAGTTGAATTACTGCCAGACAGTTCACCACTTGAGGAACACCTATTATATCTTGAGCAACTCTATGAGCAATGTCGTAATGTAGCCTTATCCAATGAGGCTCACACGCAATGAGTCAAGTGTCAATATGATCGATCCGTTCATCCTCGAATTTTCTCCGAAGGTGATCTTGTCTTGGTCTATGATCAAGACAAGGATCCCCTGGGGGCAGGCAAGTTCAAACCCATGTGGTTCAGACCTTTCATCGTGAAAGAGGTCTTAAAGAAGGGCTCTTATTGTCTGGTTGACTTTGAGGGAAATGCCTTGGCGGAGCCTAGAAATGGGCTCTACCTCAAGAAGTATTACTCTTAGGTTGGTCGCCTGGGTGACTTCTTGTATATATGTATAGTTCTTATATAGTTTTTTGTCTTTTTTTTTTATGGATGTGTAGTTATTTATGTCATGTTTTTCACTATGGTAGATGTCAAGTGAATCAGAGGTGTTCTTTGGGTTTGTGGATGACGCTAGCCGACACACTCGGAGGCTTGCTTCCGCATCTTGGGTGATTTCAAACTTGAAGGCCAGTTGCTATCTTCCAGAGGTATCTATCTAGGTGACACCACAAACAATGTCGTCGAGTACAACACAGTGATACAGTTGTTTCGTTATGATTTGTCGCATGGAATCTCTCACCTCTGAGTCTACTTAGATGCTAAGCTGGTTGTGTCCCATTTAAATGGAGTTTACCACATTTATGATCCTACTTTACACTGACGTTTCCTTAGGTTACATCTCTTAGAATGTTACTTTGATTACATTACATAAATCCATGTTCTTAGAAGATTAAATCAAATGACAGATACTCTATATAATCAAGTATTAGATTGGCATGTTGCACACACATACACATGTACATACATTTGTAAAAAATGTGATCCATAAGAAGATAA
>ML795850.1:203705-224512 GCA_009831015.1 Picea engelmannii
TATATATGTATATGTATGTATGTATGTATGTATGTATGTATGTCAAAAATGTCAGAGTACATAGGTGGGCACGAATGCCTAAAAAAATAAAGTTTGGTATACATCACGGGGCTTATGCCCTAAAAAATATACAAAAGGTGCTTTTGTCACATAATATTCCATCCTATCTAAGCTCGGGGCCTATTGGCCTTGCCATAGTGAGCAACGGCATTGGCCAAATGTTGGAAGAGCTGGACCCAAGTCCATGGCACCCCCACTACATGAGGTTGCATGGAAGGCGAGAGATCCTTGATCTTGGCCATAGGAACTGTACGAGTGAGCACGGTGAGGTTGTGATCCACTCGCCTAAAAAACATCTTAGCCTCTCCAGCCCTACGACTGCTAGTCCACTGACTGTTGTTGGTCTCGCCTTTGGTCGAGGAGGTCGTTGAGTCCTCGTAAAGTTCGTCGGGCACACTGGTCCCACATCTGTACATAACAGATACATAGATGTCAGTACTCGGATGCATATAAAAATGATATATATATATATATATATAAAATAAATTAAAAATTAAATAACTTATAAAACATGTACCTAGCTCTCCTCGCTCCTCTCTAGGAGGTACGGTCATGTCTGGATCTCTGGAGAAGTTGATTCTAGTGTAGGGGTAGTCCTCTATCGCTAGAATCTGCCATGCCCACTAGTCAAATAAGTTTTCATTGAAGGCCTCTATGGTCCTCCCTCCCCCCTGTCATGGTAGCAGTGTTGCCCATCTACATATCATTGGAAAGGAGGCCACATGCCCCCATACATTCTCTCTGGGACTCAGACTGGGTACCCTCTTGAAGAATAATGAGCATAGGATGGTGCAAAACCTGAAGTTCTTGTTGCTACACTCTCAACACTCTATCAACTGCCTCTTCATGCATGTGAGCATGGGCATACTCCACTCATAGATATGTGCGCCCAGGAAGCCTGGTGAAGGGCCGCAGATCCAGTAATCCACCCAATAAGTAATAGGATCACCTTCAGTGACAAGATGGTGATATTGTTAATGGGCACTTGAGAATCTACCTTCTCATTGTCGACCTCACAATACATCCTGATGTAGTCTTCAATGTTGAAATGCCTAGGGGGAAAAGTGCGCATATTGACCGGTTCCCCTCTCCTCAAGAGGCCAATAAAAAATTATATATCCTCAGTCGTTGGAGTCAATGACTACCCCTCTATCATAAAATCCTCTACATCTGGATTCGAGTAATGAAACAAGGTGTTCAGTAACCTAGGTTGTGCCCTCATAAACGGACAACAAAAGAACTTCCACAAACCAAATTTTTTCAATGCGGAAATGGCAATAGGGTCCTCATCGAACAGTATATCAATATCCTTGTGTTCCCTCTCCCTCGAGTGGACATACATCCTGTTCCATGGCAGCTCAGAGGGGAGTTAGTTCTTGCATTCTTAATTTCTCCATGATTTTGAGGGTGTACGTGGGATGTTTTGGTCACAGTCACGTATGTACATGGGCAGACTGTTATTTGCCTGAGTACATATGCGGGTTATCCTTGGACAGTCCGTGTACACATAGGGTTGCTCCTTTTTAGGGGAGTGCACCCCCCAGGAAAAAAAAATTAATGCATAAAGGAAAAATGGAAATGCAGGAGGGATGAGTTTGTACTTACTTGGTCTGAGCAAAATTTTGTTCTGTCCTCTGAAACTCCCGAAATCAACTTGTTTAGAAAAGGGGTATTTTTTACCTTTTGGTTAATTTTCAAATTGCAATTGTGAAAATGAGTTGTCAGCTTCTATTTATAGAATTTTTCACCCATTTTTCACCCATTGCAATGAGTTGCCACTTTTTTGACCCCCTTTGTCGTTTTTTCTCACTTAGAAATCATTTAATTCCATTCTTGAGTTTCTTATTGGATGTTACAATACACTTTGCCTTTTGGTTTGGTAACTTTGGGGGAGGTGGGTCACTTTAAAAATCCTTTGGTAAAAGTCATTTTTTCCAACTTTTTGCATATAAGTTAGGATTTTACCTCCACTTTCTGCATCTTGTTGTATTTTCCACTTTGCCATAGAATTGATCCCACCAATGTGTGACACATAACCATCATTTCTTCTTTAGAAGTGTCGTGATTAGGTGGTAGAGACTACCTTTACATGGATTCCCTAGATAGATCCTTGTTGCATTGTGGCGTCCATTCTATCTATAATGACTATAGGCTCGGGATTCCTTGTTAGTCTTGTCATGATTACGAGATTGAGCCTCTTTTATCTGATGTACCATCACTCTTGGCCTCACCCTCGGGACTCCCAAAATGAGCATGCTTTGTTTTCTTTCAAGCTCTCTTTGAAATCCGAAAGCAACATCCGACTAGACTACATTTATGCTTTTCAATCTTGTCTAGATTAACTGAGAAAAGTAACCTTCTGGAGTCTTCTTTAAGCCTTTTTTAGAGTCTCTAAACATGAAAATATTGTCGAGAGAGCTTGTTTCCCTTCATGCTCGCCAAACTCAAACTTGAAGGCATGTTTGTCCGACAGTAGTTTACCCCTTTTACGGTCCGGATGGTTAATTGTATGAACAAAGGTATACTCTAGGAACTTCGGTTCACTAGAAGAGTATTCTCAGGTATAAGTTTAACCCTTTTTCGGGCTTGAGGGACTAAATTTATGAAAAAGGAAAATTCTCCTTAGTTTTGGTTTATCACATGTTTTGGGCCTTGGATATTACTTACGAAAAAGGAACCCCCACGAAGTCCATATTTAAGCTCTTTTCAGACTTCCTAAAATTGAAAAGATCGTCGATTGACCTTGTTCCTTCACACTCGTTAAATTGCTCTAGAAGAACATCTACTGGCATGAGTTTACCTCTTTTTCCGACCTGTGGATTATGAAACAAAAAGGTATGCCTCAGGAGATTCCTCTCGTTGGGAGAGTTCTCCTCAGTAACTTTTATACTTTTTCGAGCTAAGGAGACTAAATCCAGAAAAAGCAAGTGAGTCCATAGTTAATCTCTTTTCAGACTCCTTAAAATTGAAAAGACTGCCAAGTGATATTGTCTTTGTCACACTCGTTAAAATGGTTTTGAATAGACGTCTTTTCGGTGTCAGTTTACCCCTTTTTCGAACCAACTAGACTATCTCCCAAAAAGGTACTCCTTGGAGTCATCTTTTACATTTTTTCAGACTCTCTAAATGTGAAAAAACTATCGAGCTTACCTTCTCTGGGCTCGTTAAAAACAAATTGAAGGGGGTTTCATTGTGTCTTGTTAATCGCATTTGCATCCTTGCGTCTTTGGACTAATTCCAACTCGATGTTTCTCTCAACTGAACCTTTGAAACACGCCTTATACGCAAGCCTTGTATCACTTTGCCTTTGCGACCTAACAGCTTGACCCATGGAGGAATTTTCCTCGAGTGTCCTTTTCCTACGCGTCTCCTTGCTCTGAGAATTAGTGTGTTCCATGCACCTAGAACTAGTATGCCTTCTTGCGGCACTCATTTCTCATTTGTAATGTAGCATTCTTTTATTCTTTTTCAAGCTCTTTAAAAAATTGAAAAAGACAAAAAAATAAAAAAACCAAAAAAGAGGGGACGGAAAATATATATTCTTTTTTTGGTAGCACAATGAGTCGCCCTTGGACAAAGCACACCCTTTCGTTTTTTCGTCAAGAATTGGGATCTAATATGACCTTAGGAATTTTTTCTCGCTACGTAGATATGTGTCCTCCTCCATTTGGTTACTCTTCCAAACACGTGGAGAGTTTGCGTTGCTTCCTGCATCATGAACTTATGTCAATGTCATGTTTCCTGAGTTTGATCATTTTTTCATGCTTTTGTCCAAGGGAAGTTTCACCCAGCCTAAGTCGGCCTTTGTATAGTTTGTCTCTTGACCACATGACCCAACCATCCCGAAAGTCCAATCAAGTCCTGATTCAAAATCAACGAGGTTCTCTTCCCGATCATCGAGATCCTCTTATCTTTTCTCGACGAGTCGTCGAAGACCTCTGGGTAGTGAATTCATGAACTCACATTGTACTCCTACCCGAGTTTTGAATATCTTGAAGTTGTTGCTCGATCTATGAAGACCTCATCTCCAGCCATCGGGTGGCATTGGATTCTTGAAGATGGATACTATACTTGTATATCTTTGATTTTTAGATGTAGATCTGTTGTGTATTGCTCGCAACTATACTTTATATAGTTATATGACATGGATCTGCAGTGTATTTGATTGGAAGCCATGATGTATTTCATCCTGAGCATGGGTATGCTCTCCTTGGAGATACAATTGTTATTTTTACAGATGTCTCCTCCCGAACTCTGGTCCCAGGCTCACTCGTTTCATACATTGGTGAATATTTTGTAATGTATTTCGGCCATCAGATGCTCTTCTAACCTCGCACATTAGGGGGCATCTGTTATAACCCTAAATTGCTCTACACATGCATACATGGCCTTTGGCCCTCTTACTTGCATTTTTTGCCAAAGCACTACTGAGTTTCTCTTCTAAAAAACCAATTTTTTTAAGATGTGTTTTCCCTGCACCAATACTGCCCAGGTACATACGCTTGTTGCACCGCTACAACTCGCGTACATGCAGATGCTGCACCATTACAACCCGCATATACTTGCAAAATTTGCAAAAAATAAAAAGTTACAAGGAATCCATTGACATTACGGGCTATTGGGTATTTTCCCAACTAATCCACCGCCTATAGCCCGTCACCCAACCGAATAACCATCCTTTTGTCATATAGAAGGAGGTTTTGGGGTCTCATTCCACATATAGACATAATAACAATGAAACTCTACCCATTTCACATCGCCTCCTTACCCAAGTTATTGCACCCTTTTGTGAGAATTGCCTCAACATTCCCTAATTAGCCCTTCTTCCTCCATCAGAAACCATTCACTTCCCAAGAAGATATCAGAAGGTTGAGAGGAGAAGTCATACAAAGGTGCACTTGGAGCTTGGTGAAGAGGATCCCGGACCAGGTTCATGGAGCAGTAGTCAGCTTTGGTTGTAAAGGTATAATCATTGAGTTATTAATAAAAGAATTATTTTTCCTGTCCCAGATCATGGTGTATTGAATACTTTTATTGGTTTATATTTTGACATTCTAACATCTAACCCTAATTTGTATATGAAATAGCATGCTTGTAGCTTTATGTTTTTCAATATTTCAATGCAGGTCGTTCTTGGGAGGAGGTGTGCAGTTAGCGAAGCTTTCAAGCGTGAGGGGATCATCACCAGACACAGAGTATAGGTATAATTACCCGATCCCCCTCATCTTTTCTTTTCTTGTATGATTTTTGGTATGTTTGGGGTAGTTTAGAGAAGTAGTTGACTTTTAGACGGTTAATTGATCCGCCTACATTTTGAACCCTGGTGTAGTCATAGGGAGTTTTTTCCCGCTAGCAATGGCCTACACCTAAGAATGTAGTTGAGGTAAGATCAATCATGGGGATTTCTAGACACTACATAAGATTCATGGAAGGATTTTCCAAGATTTTGCATCCCATTACATCTTTACAAAAGAAGGGAATTAAAATTGAATGGATACCAAAGTGCGAAGAAATCTTCCAACTATTAAAAGAATTGAATACCAGTCCACCCATTCTTAAAATAGATGACCCAAATGAAGATTTTTTGGTATGTACAGATGCTTGAAAGAAAGGACTTGGTGGAGTTATTACTCAAAATGGGAATTTGATCTGTTATGAATCCAGGAATATTCAAGAGCATGAAAATAACTATTTCACACATGACTTAGAACTTGCTACAATAATTCATGCGCTAAATATATGGAGATGTTACTTGATGGGGAGAAAGTTCAACCTAAGAATAAACCACAGTGGTCTGAAATATTTATTTGATAAAAGACTTTAAATGTCAAGAAAACAAGATGGCTAGAATGTTTTAGTGAATATTACTTTGATATGAAACATATTAGAGAGAAGGAGAACAATTTCATTGATGCACTCAACAAAAGAGTACATGCAATGCATGCTACAACCATTAGTATGTGCAAACTTAATTACAGGAACAAAAATCTTGAGGTTGTTACCTCGGATGAGCATTATCTTTAAATCAAATAGGGCTTACAAAAAGAGAATTCACAACAAAGTATGAGGGTTATAAGTTGGAAGATAATGGCATTCTTATGCATAAAAAAATGTCTATGTTCCTAATTCTTATAAATTAAGGAAGCTTGTAGTAAAAAAAATGCATAATGTTCCATATGTTGGACATCCTAGTTATGAGAAGACAATTGCAATAGTAAGAAGTCAATATTTTTGGATAGGATTAATGAAGAAAGATGTAGTCGATTATATATCCAAGTGCATGGAATGTTGAAGAGCAAAGGTTGAGCATAGACATCTAACAATTTTTCTACAACCACTACCAATTCTAGACTGGAAATGGGAAGTGGTCACTATTGATTTTATCACCAAGTTGCCAAAGAAAGCAAAGCAACATGATTCAATAATGGTAGTGGTGAACAAATTAACCAAAGATGCTCACTTTATTCTAGCTAAGTTGGCTCATAAGGCAACTAATATAGAAAATATTTTCTTGAAGGAGATTGTGAGGTTGCACAAAATACCTAACACAATTATTTCAGATAGAGATCCAAAGTTTACCTCAAACTTTTGGAAAGGGTTATTCAAGGTTTTGGTTTCAAATTTGAACTTTAGTATGTCCTATCATCCACAAATAGATGAGTAAATTGAGAGAGTCAATCAAGGATGATTTTAAGGATGGAAATTTATTTTAAAATGTAGAAACCTTGGTGAATCTTACTAATCCTTCATATGCCAACTATAAATGTTTAGCGATATTTTTGAAAAAATATTCAAATTTCTAAGGATTTTATATAGTTTTTATAAAATTTTGGAGATTTTTAAGGTAAAATAATTTTATCCTATAGAATTTGGGTGAATCATTTTTAAAATAGCGAATCTTGTTTTTGGAAAAACCATGGAAAATTAGCCCATGAGCGAAATTTAGCCCCTAAAATCATCCATGGAGTCAATCAAGTGATTGAAGACATGTTGAGAATGTATGAGAAGTTACCTGTAATAATGGATATCAAGCTTCACTTAGAGATGAGCCCATTTGAGGCATTGTATGCTAGAAGGTGTAATACTTCAATTAGTTGGGATAATCCAACAAAAAAAGACTTGGACCAAAATTGCTCAGAGAAATGGAAGAGAAAATGGTCAAGATGAAGAAGAATTTAGAGGAAACACGAGAAATGAAAAACAGTTATGTGAATAAAGGAAAAACACCAAGATGGTTTAAAGTTGGGGAGCATGTATTTCTGAAATTGAAACCAAAACTAATTTCATTGAAGTTGGGGAGCATGTATTACTGAAAGTGAAACCAAAAATAAGTCCATTCAAGTTGGGGAGTTGCACTAAATTGGAAGCCAAATAGTGTGTTCCTTTCAAGATTTTGGATAGGATAAGGCCTAGTGCATGCATTATCGTATTGCCTACTGCCATAAAAGTTGATTTAAATGTGTTCCATGTATATTATTTAAAAGTTATATGCATGAACCTAACCGTGTCTTTGATTGGAATTGTATTTAGATGGAACTGGAAGGGGACTTCCAGGTACAACTAGTGTTCATATTGTGGAGGAAGGTCATTTTACTCAATAACATATTCATAGGGAAGGAAAAGGTCTAATGGACCCACTATAGCCTTGAAGAAGCAATGAGGGAGTTGGAATATGCAATTCAAGAGGCACATATGCATTTATTTTGAAAATTTTGTTTTACATTTTTGTTATAATTGTATATAGCAGTGATGTGCACTGAGGATAGTGTAAAATATAGGGGGAGGGGAATGTAATACCCCAGTTTTGATCCCTGATTCATATTTTTATATATACATTATGAATGGCTATAATTCAATTGATTTAATTTGTAACCAAACATTGAATGATTAAGAAAAGTACATCATCGGTTGCATAAGAGAAGGACAAAATAAGGGGGGCTATGAGTCCACAAGAGGGGAAAGACAAGGCGACTTAGTAGGATAAGAAAGGGACCTTAGTAAGGGAGCTAACCCAAATTCTTGTAGAACTTAATTATTCCATTTATTATTAGCTAATTATGGTTTAATTAAGCCTTGGGGGGGATTATTGCATGAAGGGATATGTGGCTCGTTCATAACATGAAATTAAAAGTTATACCTTTCCCATGCAAGAAAATGACTCTGATTATGGTCTTTCTAATTTGAAGGTTAAAGAGGGGAAGTCAAAGAAAAACTATCATTCAATTACCAAAAAGCTAAACTTAATAGAAAATTGGACATTCACTTTGTGAACTGTCCTTCTTCTAGGAAATCGGGGAAATTTTCCTAGAGGGAATTGTTGAACTATTGTGTGTATATTGGATTCAAACTATGAAATCTATAACCTTGAATTAATTGAGAATTGTGGTAGTACATAATTATATTGGTTGTAATTGAGGAAATTTTTCTATAGCTAATAATTCCCTGGAATACCACTAGTGATATTTCTTGGCTAGGATGTATTGGATCCTTGGAGGGAAGTGGGATATGAGGAGAGTCTACTTAGTAGAGAAGGGGATCCCATTCCTTAGTTTGTTTAGGATGATGGGGAAGAGGTCTATGGACTGGGAATTGTTGCAAGTAACTATGAACCTGGGAATTGGGTTGTGAGAAGAGAAATTAGAGCTATCCATATGAAGAGTGTGCCCCCTGTGGATTCATAGTCTCAACTCAAGCATGGCCTCTAATGCAGAGAGAATTGGTGTAGTAAGTATTCTATAGTTGAGTGGAATGTCCCTCTTTTGCAGCTATCTAGTGGAAAATTCTAGACAGATAAGTGTTCTTGATTGTATCTGTGAATTATGATGAATTTATATTGAATTGTCATGCTTATGTCATGGTTGAATTGATTTCCATTTTGTTCTTCTAACTACCTATGTTAGCTCGCATTTATGATTTATGGTTTCATGAATAATGGAGACCACATTTAGGTTGTATAAATCTAAAGTGTCATACATGTTGATAGTAAATAGTTAATAACAAAACAATTGAGTTTGGTTCCTTAGTGAATTGACTTGAATTTGATTGGATAAAAGAAGTACCCCAATATATTCAAAGTAAAAAAAGGGTATTTGGTACATTACACCTTTACCATTTAATGCTCAAAGGCCCTTCTCTCCAATATGTCCCGATCTTTGATACCATAGAATTGTCTTCTCTTCAAGAAAAGTAGGGGTATGTCTTCTTCAATGCGACCCTAAAGACCAATAGAATTGTTGTGCCCATCATTAATTGTGCTTTCCAACAACTTGTACAAAGTTCCAATTCAAAATCCCCTCATCTACACCATTCCTCCTTGAACCATCTTATAGGTTTCCTTTTCAATATGGTATGCATTCCTGCATCACTCATCTTACTTATAGATATCAAGTTCCTAGCTAAATCTAAAATGTGAAATAACCCAGGGAGAGTTCTAATCCTTCCTTGTTTGAGTAACAACATGAACCTTCCACATCCTATGATTTTGGTTGTCGAGTCATCTCCTAGAAAAATATCACCTCCATTGTGAGGAGTCATATGAAATGAAACATCCAAGTCAACCAACCATACATCATGATCTAAGTGTGTGATTGTATATTCCACCTAAACATTACCTCCTTCTTTCATGGAGGCTTATGTTTCTATGGCAAGAGCATCATCAGGTCCCTTACTTTTATCAACATTCTTAAATATGTAATTTGTCTTATATTGCCTAGTTTTACCACACTTCTAGCATTTCCTTATAGATTGTCTTGTAGATTTGTATCTACCTCTATAATTATATATAATCTCAAAGAATTGTTTTTCCTCTCTTGGGGACAACCTATTATAGATAAAACATCCTTAGCCACACCCTCCATTGATTTTCTCCTCATTTCCTCTTATAACAAGGATGCGAGTACATCGTCAAATTTCAGTGCAGATTGAGTAGTAGTACTAGTTGATACAACCAAATTATCCTAGGAGTATAGAAAAGAACATAACAAGGTAATACATTTATCTTCTTTATCCATCTTAATATCAACATAGACAAGTTGACTTACCAGATTATTAAAGGAATTTAGATGCTCTATTGGAAAATCACCATCATCCATCCTAAGTTTATACTTCTTTCAAAGAAACAACTTGTTTTCTAGGGAATTTGACTACTAAACATTTCCTATATTATCCCATAGCTTCTTTGTTTTGTCTTCTCCAAAGATATTCAACAATACCAAATCTAAGAGGCAGAGTCAATTCATACTTCTTTCCTTTCTTTCCATCTTTTCCCAATCTTCTTTCAACATAACAATAGGTTTTGTACCTGGATCCACATCAACTCACTATTCTTTGTACAAATGAATATATTCCATATTTAGCTTCCATAACTCAAAGCTTTGGTTGTTAATCTTCTATATTTCTATTCTTGAATTGCTCACGTTTTTTCTTTATAGAAGACTTAATGTGAAACACACCCACTTTATCGTAGACCCAAGATACCTTTTCTCTGTATAGAATGAGATAAACCTTAGCAAAAAACGCATCTCTTAAATCCAATAACCTCGCTTTGATACCAAATGAAAAGTTTGATATACCTATGCAATAAATTAAATACTAACATAATCTAAAACATAAGAATAACAATGGCACATTCACATAGTATAAACAAGATTTACCATGGAAACACTTAACTAGGAAAACTGACCTAACTAAGAGTTATAACCTGGATTGGGTTATAACCATAATCCCTTAACTAGGATTATATCACAATCGACCAAAACCATTGGTTGAAATAATACATAACAAAAACAAAAAAAAATCCTTGGGGTTGAGCCCCCAAACCCTCATATGGGGGACCTGATGGCCTCTCATGCCCCACCCATCTAGGGTGATGGGTCATCCCCATACCCCCTTAATTCAAGGGCTAGCGCATGAATCCCCTCCAAGATGTGATTATGTCTACTTGCAAAGGATACAACACATATCCAACAAATATTGCCCTCAAGATTCAATGACCCAAAGAAATTTGGAGAGCATGGGTTGATGAGAAACATCAACCACTTTACCCTTTGAAGTCCCTGTCAGAAAACATGCCCCAGTATTTCTTACAACTATATATTCTCAAGTAAACACCTAATATTCTAATAACTTTACAAAACATTAAACTTAGTGGAAAACATGGCTATTCGTAAACTTTTCCATATTGTCATTAGAGGGAATAGATTCCTTGTTCCTGATCATATCAACTACCAATTGATGCACAATGTCTTCATCCTTGAAATATCCTTGTGCTGATTTTATTGAGATTCTTTAATTGGAGGCCCATAAATGAGCTTTTTTACTCATGTTGACAACCATATTTCTTAACAAACTGCATTCATCTTCAATGGTGGCAATTTTTTGTTTTTGTTGCATAAGAATACTCGTGATTGATGCAAATCAGGAGATGGAATAATGCTAATTTTTTTTAACCTTTATGGTTACTAAAAAGATATAAGTTTTGTTGCACCGGATTGATTCTTTGTGGTTTCAAAGAACTCTATGGATTTCTTGTAGCTCCTTGTAATCCCTAAAGGAAACACACGAGCCAAGATGCCAATCCAAAACCAAATTTAAACTGGATATAACAAAGAAGCAAACCTACATACCCAAAAAACACCACCAAATTCACTCTTCCTATGAAATAAAAAAAACTAGATAAACATGAACACAACAGAGAACCAAACCAATGAGAGGAAGAATCCACCCCAACAAAAAAATGCTTATTGGAACTATAACCCAAAATACTAAGGTAACTAAAACTTGAATATGCATGTAAGAGTATGAATTTAAAAAAACCCAATACAAAAAGGGAGTCTGTAAAACACAGTTGTAACACACATAGGGTTCCTCCAAAAACATAAATCATCAAACCAAAATTGCAAACAATTGTGCAAACAATAACAATTTCTCTTACTAGATGTTGGTCTAGTTGTTGAGCCAGTTTTATCTCTTCCATGTTTCACCCTATTACAAGGAATAAATCTCTATAGTTTGGGGTAGGACCACAACAGACGGAACGATGCCAAGAAATCAACTCAAATCTCAAGTATGCTAGATAAATGGAAATGCCAACAAAAGAAAGGCTAGAAGCCTACCTCTTTCAGATGTTCGTAGGCGACAGTAGTTGAGCTCACACTCCAATGCTTGATACCTACAACCTGTACTCCTCAACATCCAAGATCCACAAGCATTTGGAAAATGTATGAAATGTTAGCAAATAAACTAGCATAATCCATTAACATGTACAACAAATTTACCCATGGAAAATAATATAACCATTTGCAACATATAATTGGACGAGAAAATAGTATTTATATTAATATAATCAGTAGGAGTAGATAGGTGACAACCTCATGTATCAACAACTCGTTGAAACCGAGAAACTAAGTCCCTCCACCTTGGCCTTCATCACTTCAATCCTCTACAAGGCAAGCTCACAAGTTCTAGGAGTAATTGGGTTCCTCCTTCACAAGATAGGGAGAGCTTGGGGGGATTAACATAAGGAAAGTTCATACTTAAATGACTAAGGGATGTTGACTCAAGGATGTAATAGGAGGTAAAATTTCTCCATAGTGTACTTGCTCTCAACCTTTTTTCTCCTTTTCAAGGCTTGTATATGGCTCAATTTATAGCCTTCAAAGGGAACTGAAGGGTCAAATCAAATCATTTCCAACATATGAAAGGCCAAGGATGATGGATCCCGTGACTTGGCATGGAAAATCCAAAATATTTTTAATTTTCAGAACAAAGGCTTATGTACGTGGGATGTAATGGAGCAACCTGCATATATGCAAGTTGTATAACTATAGCCCACATATATGTACAAAATTTTGAATTTTTGACTTTTGACTGAGAAAAAAGGAGAAATTGAGTTTGCAGAGGGAAAGGGTAGGCCACCAAAGCATGATGCATAGGGTGTGGAAAAAATTTCTATAACAGATTCCCCCTAATGTGTGAGGTCATAGGATCAATCACAATGGTCGAAATACATTACAATTCCCAGAAGTGGAGTAGTGAGGACCCATCTAGAGGAACTAGTCACCTATCAGAATACTACTATACATATTGACTTTGTACACGTGGTTGCCAATCTGAAGTACACTGCAGATCCATGTGCGTATATAGAAGAAAAATTTTCATGGCCATGAATAGGCAATACAAAGTAGACTTTTGCCATAGGTGGTTAGAGCCACAAACAAAACACAAGCGAGTCCAGTCTCAAAATCAATTGATGATATCTAGATATAATGAAGTAAAATATGATCTTCCATGATAAATGAAGTCATATAAGACTGGTGTGATAAAAGACATCAACAGGTATGAGGTGTTTCTACTATGAGTATGAGGTTTTCTACAGTAAACGTCGATGGTGCAAGTCTGCATCGTGTGAATAAAGTAGTTGAACTCAAACACAATGAGACTTTGTTTGATTACCGGTCATTGAGGTGTACTATTAACAAATATGATACAATCCACCAATGATGAAAGTAGGTGTCAAGGCACCAAGTATATTCAACAAGTGTGAATAAAGGGTGTTGAGGTCAAACACTTGAATAATCCTTCGAGCAGAAGACATTAATGTATTCCCAGCTATCGATGATGAGAGAACCTATTGTTGATGATTGCAAGCCTCTAGTTACTCTTATTACTCTAGATCTCAATTCCATAATAGATGAGCTGAAGTCGATGGAATGAGATCTTCTAAAAGGAGGTCATTAAGGTATCCCCCATCATCCAACACAAGATACAAGGCAACACTTGATGATTAGGAAGAACTTGGATGAACAAGATATGCACGAACTAATGACCATGTGCGTCTCTCACGTGCACCAAATGAAAGTAGTACACTAAAGAGACCCTTTGTATAGCAGAAAATAATGAGAACTATCGACAGAGGAGAGGAAACCACCAATAGGGTCTAATGGAATCCAATACACTACATGAACCCCAATGTTTGAATATTTTTCTTATCGTCAAACACAAGGGAAACCACCCAATCAATGAACAATGAAGAGATGTCATATGTTGGGTTCAAGGTCACCTACCAATGATAAAAGTAGGCCCATGGTGCAAGGTAGGAAAAAAACTTCATGTGATTCTGAGATTCACTTGTAAAGGGATGATCGACATGCATAGTCAATAATTCTGAGGAAAGGCCAACACAGGTTTAGACTTCCTTTGAACAAGAGAATGAGACATAAGGATAACTTAGGAAGCATAGACTCAAGACTAAACATTGAAAAATGTTTTTGACTCATGAGGCATCAACAAACTCTCCATAGGGACTAGAAGAACAACCAATCAGAGGATTAATCTCTCATTAACGAGTTCATCTTCCTAAGACCATACTAAACCCAAAATTTTGATGAATGGACTCAAAAATTGTACTCTATTCAAAGGTGACATGACTATTGCTGATAGAAGATAATACTCTTTTCCCATTCTTTTTTTTTTTTATTCTTTTTATTTTATTTTTCATATTATTAAAGCCTGAAAAAGAGGTAAAATAACGCTATGATACATGGGAGGAAACAAGTGTCATGAACAAGCAAACTAGTTCCATGTAGTGGAACATACCTATGCTCAATGTACAGAAACATGTGCAGGATATGGACACTTGGGGGGATGCTTCCTCTAGGGGTAAGGGGTGTCAAGTTGCAAAGGATATATGAAAGGAACTACTTGGTGAATGTTGAGAAATGTTGGGGAAATGGGATTACAATGAGAAACTGAGAGTCGGCATTAGTCTCAACAATGCAAATAGCATAATTAAATGCAATTACAACTTGGCATTAGGAAGTAGGTTTCCAATAGTGTTATTTTTCATAAATTTAGTCTCTCGAACCCAAAAAAGTGTAAAACAATACCAAGGAGAACTCTTCTAGTCAATGTGGACTAGAGTATTAATTAGTCCATTCAGTTCGAAGAAGGGGTAAACTTGCACCAAATAGACGTCCTTTCAAATATGTTTAACAAGTGTGAAATAAAACAAGCTCACTCAACAATATTTTCATTTTTAAGGAGTCTAAAAGGAGCTTAACTGAGACTCCAGGATGTAATGGAGGGAGTCACGTAGGTAGTAGTCAGAAAAATACTAACTAGAAGATATGAGGCTTAAACAAAATGTCATGGAGGGACTAAACAATACTCCCAAGCCTATGAAAGTAATTCAGCATGGGCTCTGAATTGCGAACAAGGTTCTAACTAGGGAACCCATGAACAATAGGCTCTACCATGTGAATTACAACACTTATAAACATCAAAGGAGGTTTTTAGTTTCAATTCAGTGGGGTCGACCCTAAGGTCAAAAGAATCAAGAAATGGATAATGTAAAAATGTATGAAGGGGAAAATCTAACCTATATTCCAGTTTCAAGATCATTACCTGTCAGAATGGATCGACATGGAAGAAAAAGTATCAATGCCCCCAACATGACTTACAGTAGTTGGTGGGTTGTATTCAACATGACTTATAGATGTTGTCAACAAGTCTCCAACATGACTCGTAGAGGTTGGTGACTGGACTCCAACATGACTCATAGAGGTTGGTGATAGTTCTTCGACATGACTCATAGAGGTTGGTGACTTGATGCCAATATGACTAGTACTGACTCGATTTTTTCTCTCAGCATGACTCACAAAGGTCGATTTCTTTCCCTCAACATGAATAGCAGAGGATGGTGACACGTCTCTAACGTGACTAGTAGAGGTTGGCGAGTTAGTTCTAGTATGACACACAATGATTAGACTTTTGACTCCCAACATGACTTGTAGAGGCTAGTTGCTTGCCCCTAACATGACTAGCAAAGGTTGGCGAGTTAGTTCTAGTATGACACACAATGATTAGACTTTTGGCTCCCAACATGAATTGTAGAGGCTGGTTTCTTGCCCCTAACATGACTAGCAGAGGCTGGTGACACGTCTCCAACGTGATTAACAAAGGTTGGAACCTGGGTCTACAGTGGCTTCTAGGATATCCAGATATGCGATCTCAACTACGGACAATGATATTTCCATTCTAATGTGTGAGTGACCTTCATACTATGCAGTCGAAGAAGGTAGAGACCATGGGTCATAGGAATGTGAAGTACGAAAGGAGATAGGCCTCAATGATGATGAGGATTAATCAAAAATGACATTAATATGGGAGATTGGCATCGAGAAATTAAAGGTTCCCATCAAGGAAGGATACATTCTGACACCAATGTTCTCATTTTCCTTCTAATAATTCTAGACAATAGGGATCGAGGGTCCCACCGATGCAGAGGATCTAGAGCACAAGAAATATAATTGGTTGATCATCACAACCTTCCCTTCATGAGGAAAGAATAAAACATGAAACACCGATGACATGAAAATTTTCATAGCATAAATCCAGTTATGCCCAGTAAAATATTGTAGTCAAGGGGTGCATCAACCAACTTGACCTCGACCACTACAGTTGTACCACTTAACTGGACCTAAAAAGAAGAGAGGATACCATGGGGTATGAACGAACACCCATCAAACATAGTTAACATAGTCATAGACTGAGAAAGTTGAGGAGAGCCAATGGCTTTCCAACAAGATAGATACATCACAGACATCGAACCACCTTCATCAATGACAATACGCTTAATAGTCGTATTCATACATTTCACCTGGATTTGAAAATCTACATGGTAAGGTATGTGAGGTTGGACGTCTATGACATCGAACTTGATAACTTTCGAGCCACTTGAGTCAAGAGCCCCCAACGCAGATAACAAGGCATTCCTCTATGTTGGGCACATCTGGAGTACCTCTAAAGATGACATCACACATGACGTTTGGCCCAAATATTCGACAATCAAGTAATTTTTGGCGGCTATGGCATTGGTATTATGAGAATAACACTCAAGAAATCCTTTCAAAATGTGAGGCATAGGATCGAGCTTATCTATCTGAAAAGGTGTTTCCGGAGGCGGATGCTTTGTACTCGAATTAGGTTTTAGAGGACCATAATAATGATTCCTAGTGGCTATGCTAATCTCAAATCGAACCATATTCACGCATGATGGCCACCATCATGTGCCAGGGGATTTTGACCTCCACCCAATGCATTTCCAGTGTTCGAGGTTCCTGAGGCCATAATTTATTATGTGAAAATAGATTAGTTAACATAGTAGGCTCCTACGCTATAATCCTCGAGGCTTTCTCTATATTAGGGCATAAATGGATAAGGTGATCCTATTTACACAACGTACATGGAAACTTGACCTTCCTCTTTTCCTTCTTTCCCTCGCCAACATTGTTACCAGACTTTTCATTATTATTCCCACCCTTGCGATTATTATTTCTACCTTTCCTCTTATTCCCTTCGGGCTAATGGTTACCCTTCATATTCGTCGACTGAAAGGAATGTACTTCTAATGATTGGGTGGGAGGAGGAAAAGTCGTAACTTGTCCCACTACAGACTGGTTGAGAGACAAAATTTTCATCTGATTTGTTACTTGGTCTATAGACCTGGCATTTGTTGAGCCTATAAAGTCATCGTCATGGGGCCCAATATTTTGTCTTGGATCATTACTAGACCATGGTGCGTCGGGAATAATTTCATAGAGTATCCAAGATTGAGCGTATATAAGATCCAATTGTAGGGATTTAAATATGGATTCTTTCTCAGTCATTACCCCGGATGTAGAAACATCCTTTGAAATATATGGAAATAGGGACTTAAGGAACCACTCCAATAAAAACTCTGGAGGAATGCTAGCCTTAATCAACTGCTTTCTTTTACACCACTCTTGAATGTGATCCGAGAAGTGGGTGGTTTTGTCCTGATGGAAAGTTGATAAAAGATCGGTACTGGTATCATAATGAAATGGCAGTTGAAAGTGGTTGAGAAAAACTAAGGCCAAATCATGGAAATTTTTGTATGTGCCCCCCGGTAACTCGATGTACCATTTTCTAACAACCCCTGTAAGGGTGCATTGAAACAGTCTCAAATGAAATGAGTAGAGAGTTCGAAGAGAACCATAAGTGAAAAGTAGTAACATGATCGCCTGGATCCTCGCCACTCTTACCCTCAAATTTTGGAATTTTTGAGGGAAGCTTGGCAGGAACTGGGGGCCATGCCGGATCATGACACACAGGGTCATTCAGTAATCTCGACAGATCTAGAAAATTCAGCATGGCCATAAAAGGGAGCCTTGATTGTAGCGTATGAGACCATGCTCCCAAGAAATAATGACTTTGAGAGACTGCAGACCAAGGAGGGTTATGGTAAACACCATGGCCCTTTCTGGTAGGATAATGTACCCCTCCTATCTGATTCATGAAAGGTTGTAAATACATCATCAATGATGAGACCGCTTACGAGGAAAACACGATATGATACGGATTACCCATGTTAGGATATGCCCCTGATGAAGGAACTCTATACGGGGGTTTCCCATGTTAGAAAATTGATTCCCCCCTAATGTAATACCAAAGGTTAGAGGAGGATTTTCCATAAGAAAAGAGTTTTTGGGAACATGCATTATGGACAAAGGATAGATGGATGTGATATATAAAGTAGAAACATTGCCCATTTGTCCACTCCATCCTTGAAATTTATAACTAGGATTGGGTCTGGAGGAAGGAGGATTCCAACCCCTTATCATAGGAAATGACTGAGGGATATCACCCCCACCAAATGGGAAAGGAATATAAGGAGGAAATGTGCCCCCTGACCCAAAATTAGTATTGTCATTAGATGTCGAAATGGAGGATGACATGTGTAGAGTCATATTTGATATACCAAAAGAAAAAGGATTAGAGGCCAGAGGCATCGACTAAGCACTATAACTAGGTATCCCCATCAAAAATGAGTCAAGGGGAATGGATATTGATGATGATGAATTCATACCACTCAAAAATATAAAAGGATTTGTCCCCATGGACTGCGCTGACCTCATGGACTGGGTAACGCTAACTGAGGGAGTCCTTGAAATCCAAGTAACTGATGATCAGGGAGTCACGGGGACTCCATTAACCATATCAGAGTTTGGAGTCAATTGGCTTCCTGACTCACTCATACTTGAATCAGTACTCATGATGGGATGGTCATGAGACTAAGCGATGAAGATGTACATACCATGTTTATTGATTCTATGCCTTTTAGGAGGTGGTTTCAGTATTAGACCAAATTGTGGTAATTGTTTCAAGAGCCGACGAGACTGGTGGGGAGGCTGGTCTCACTCCATGATGACTCAAAACTCGTGATGCAAAGAAAAATAATAAGGCCAACTAATATACAAAGAGCACACTCCTAAATAAAACTAGAGGCCCATGCATGCAAACAAGAGAGGGTGATTGAAAAGGGGCCTCCCAAACTAAAGAAGGTATGCCTCTCCCAATAGGGGATTGAGACTCCCAAACGATAGAACAAATGTAACATAATGAGCTATAATGACCCTCATGGGATTCACAATGCAATCGGTCAGACCCCTCCAAGTAGAATGTCCTCCATAAAGTCTGTGTGTTGTCTGATCCCTATTTGACTCAGGGTAATTTCAGAATATCCCCTGCAAGTAACCTGTGTGGATACCTAGAATCAGAAACTAAGGTAACCATGGTATAACCAATACTCAAGTGAGAAATTGCAGTTCAATTCCACTATATGGGTAGGGTAGCTAATCCTGAATCTTAAGAAGCACCAAGGTACCCCAAGAACTCCCAGATACGAATAGAACCCTAGAAATATCTCCGACGCTAGGAAGGTGTTAGAGGGATAACTTGTTGGCAAATTCAGTGGATAGAATGCAGTGATAGTTGTTGTCATTAATGGCAATAGTAGAGACAGTAGGATAAGAAGGATAAAACCCCGTGGGGATTTGGAAGTAAAATCTCAGGAGGAACAGCCTTGAAGAAAACGCGCGCAGCAAGAGCTTACAGAGGAAAAAGGAAGAAGAGTCAGTGACCGTTGGATCCCATCCAAATTTTCCGAAAGAACCAGGACCGTCAGATCTGTAGAAGCTGCGAAAGAGATAAATTCATCAGAGAATCGGGGATCGCGAGTTCAAAGTGCAAAGATCACTTGACGTTGAAAACCCCGAAATCACGATATGCGATTTCGCGATTTGATTGCAACCGTTAATCAAGCAGGGATCTGGATCGTTCATTCGTATGGACACGTGGCAGCCAGGAGGCCTCATCGGCAATTCGGGGTTCGGGATTTCATAATGCAAAGAACAATGACAACGAAAACCCTGATTTCGCGATATGCGAAATCCCGACTGAATCTGCACCGTCAATTCAACATGAGATCTAGACCGTTGATCCAACTCACGTCGGTAGACCACGTCACCCAGGGACACATGGAACAATAAAAGAATGATAGGTGTCAGGCAGATCTAACACTTTAGGCTCATGCAATTCACGAATCAGAGTGACACGTGGCAGGACCTAACACGTGTCAAACCACGTATGACGTCAGCAGAGGCATCGACGATCGAGACTTTGATATGTCAAGAACACACTGCAATAGAAACTTCGAAATCGCGATGTAATCACAGCCATTGGATAAGAATGAGATCTGGACCGTTGATTTCCTTCATCGGAGTATCGGGGATCGAGATTCGACACTTGCAATGTCAAAATCTCTTGACATCAAGAACTCCAAAATCGCGAAATGCGATTTCGCGATTTAATCGCAGCCGTTGAATCCAGAATGAATCTGAACCGTCAGATCCAGAAATGACCAGGAGTCAGTGGAGGACAGGTGTAAG
>ML795850.1:231609-250047 GCA_009831015.1 Picea engelmannii
GAAGAAGAAGAGGTTTTCTCCCTTTATGGGTTTCCTCGTGAAAATCTGTCTCTGTGTGTATTTTATGTGTGACTGATGATCTTTACTCTTACTGTCCATATGTTGTATGTTGGTTGATGACACATGAAGAAATATTAATAATTATTTTAAAAGGCATAAAATTGTTTAAGCTTATAAACAACTGATTCACCCCCCCTCTCAGTTGTTTTAGTATTTCCAACATAACTATGCAACCAACTTCGCACAACCTCATGCTTAACTCCATTTTTAGTGGAGTCTCTCGAGAAAACCAACTATACAATTTATTTCTCCACTCCCTGGACAGAAACCTATGTTGAGTTTTTTAGCCTTGGAGAAGTTTACTCACAAAATCCTATTCCAAGGCCCTAAATCTTAAACTGGTTTGTGTACCCTCAAAGACAAAATATTTCTAATCAATTTTAATTACTAAGCATTAATTTTAGTGGTTTTTGTTTACTCAAGAGGTATGTTCGTGAAACTAATGGTGTTATGATTCAACATATGAAAGAAATGTATGTAAAAACACTACTAAGTATTAGTCTTGTTTTTCAAAAGAAATGGTATGCTTCTAAATGTTGTGCAAAAGATGCAGTCTCTTTCAATTTCAATAACAATGCAATCTTTCCTAAAATTCCAAGATTAATGAAATCTAGACAAAAGTGCAAATGCTTCAAATGAAGTGCAATTTTTTTGTATTTTCAATTTACGAAAATGAAAATGCAAAAACCATTTTTTTTTTGTATTTTCAATATAAAGGAATGAAAATGAAAAAATGAACTAATAACCTCTCAGATAGACCCTAATACAAGAACAGGAAGACAATCCAAGCATGACACCAAGAAGCTACTACTCAGACCTAAATTCAAGGACTAAAAAATAACACAGCTTCCTATCACTCTGCAAGCACTCAATCAACAGAACAGAGACCTAAGACTCAACAACACTCAGAACCCACCCAACAAACACCAAACGAAACCTAAAAGGCTTATAAAAAGATGTATGTAAATATTGTGGGAACATAAGCGTATGGACATGCCCTAAACACAAACAACCTGTGTATGTATGTGATTGTTCAAGGAAAACCTGCGTATTCCAAGAAAAAAACTAAATGGGTAAGAATTAATCCTAATAACTCGGATATAGAGCAATGTACAAGTTGTTAAGATACAGGCGACACAAAAACTTAGGAAAATGGAGAGAAATCAAAGACAAAAATCACCAACTAACCCCAAAAAGGAGATTCCCCAGTGGAGTCACCAATTCTATTATGAGGAACAAATCTCTATGGTTTGGGGTAGGACCACAATAGACGAAACGACACCAAGAAATCAACTCAAATATCAAGTATGCTAGATCAATGGAAATGTCATAAAAGAAAGGCTAGAAGCCTACTACTTCTGGGCATTCATAGGAGACTATCGTTGAGCTCACAATCCAATGCTTGATACCTACAATTTGTCCTCAACATCCAAGATCCTTAAGCATATGGAAAATGTA
Organism: Picea engelmannii; assembly: GCA_009831015.1. Lineage (NCBI taxonomy): Eukaryota > Viridiplantae > Streptophyta > Pinopsida > Pinales > Pinaceae > Picea > Picea engelmannii. The sequence goes on from ML795850.1 coordinate 233,128, forward strand.
TGAAATGTTATCATATAAACTAGCATAATCCATTAACATGTATAGAAAATTTACCCATGGAAAATAATGTAAACATTTTCAACATATAATTGGATGAGAAAAGAGTATTTCTATTAATATAATCAACAAGAGTACATAGGTGACAACCTCCTGTATCATAAACTCGTCGAAATCGAGAAACTAAGTCCCTCCACTTAGGCCTTCACCACTTCAATCCTCTACAAGGAAAGCTCACAAGTTCTAGGAGTAATTGGGTTCCTCCTTCATAGGATAGGGAGAGCTTTGGGGGATGAACATAAGGAGAGTTTAGATTTAAAGGACTAATGGATGCAGACTCAAGGAAGTGATATGAGGAAAAAAATTTCCACAGTGTACTTGCTCTCAAATTTTTTTCTCCTTTTCAAGGCTTGTATATGGCTCAATTTATAGCCTTCAAAGGGAACTGAAGGGTCTAATCAGAGTGTTTCTAACTATTAAAGGCCAAGGATCATGGATCTCATGACTTGGCATGGAAAATCCAAAATATTTTTAATTTTGAGCACAAAACCCAATGTACGTGAGTTGTAATGGACCAACCTACGTATATGCAAGTTGTACAACTATAGCCCAGATATATGTACAAAATTTTGAAATTTTTACTTTTGACTGAGCAAAATGGGGAAACTAATTTTGCAGACGGATAAGGTAGGCCACCAAAGCATGATGCATAGGGAATGGAAAAGTTTTTTGTAACAACCCCCAATTTTGAAACTCCATTATCCCACCTAGGCAAAATTTAATGATGATTCAAGAGCCTTCCTATCCATGAATTCAAACATGTGAAGGGGGTGCGTCAGTCTCATCAATTTACTTGCCTCACTATGTGACTGAGGGTAGAGGAGGTATGCCATATGTTGAATTAATGTGGTGGTACATGCCCTTGATTGCATGGTTGTAAGGTTAAGGAATGACTTGATGACTTAAACTTCAATAGATTTTTGTCACCCCCATTTTTAATTCTATGGCCTCATTAGCAAGCGAATCTTCTTGGAAGTTATGCTCCCTCAATGCTTGGTAGAGTGAAATATTTTGAAATCTACACACCTCCTTATGGGATCAAGTGAGAGTATATGTGATTTTATTGACAATTGTGATTGAGTCTCCTATGGCAGCCAAAGAATGAATTCTAGAATCAATAGAAATGCACATACCTTGAAGGAGGGAATGTGCCTCAACTTGATTGTTGGTAGAATTCCCTAAACCCCAAGCATGAGTTGTTTCTATTTTTCCTCTGAGATAAATGATGATCCTCTTTGCACCTACCACCCCTTATATATAAATAATATTATAAAAAAAAAATCATATCAATTACTTGAAGAAGAATATGAAGCATTAATTAAAATATATAAAGCATATTAGCAGATCAACTTTAACTTGGGATGTTTTGAGCATTGACTAATGAACAAGTGAACATCTCAATTTTTTTTTTATCCCTTTAGTGCTTAATATATATCGAGTTAATATGGATCTACCTTGATATTTAGGAAAAATATTAATAAGGATATTGGTTAAAGTATTATGAATGAAAGGATAATGATAAATTATAAAATAAAATGGTTGTTATATTAAAATGATGGTTATTATATTAATAGGATGGAAGAAAAGGGAGGGGGGGGGAAACCAAAGTTGAATTGAAAATTATTTTTAGAGTTCTAATATTAAGAAATAAAAGATTGAGAATAAATAAACAATTTAAATATACCAATGTGGATCCATATTAATTTAGGATCTATCATGCAGTCATAGGGATCAAATCCCTGAATGTGTAAACTTTTTCTCAAATTTTGCAATAAAAAAAACTCTGCAATTTTTCAAGAGAAAGTTGATCTCCCAATATTTATTTATATTGAATAAAAAAAATGTTTTAACCATTAATAAATTCTTTTACTTTCAGTTAAACATATATATGTATGTATGTTGGTTTTTTACATAGTTATTATATTGAAATATTTAAAGTAAGAAAGATATTTAAATATTTTATTTAAGGCTTGTTATCGCATAAGTTGTAGGTTGGGAAAAGCCAGACCCAATCACCAAAATGAATACAACTAAGAGAGCATTTACCCAATTTCACCTTAGATAGGTGTTCCTTTCACTTTAGAGGTGAAGTGGTTACCTCAAGGGGGGAATCTCGGTGACCCTAGGGAGGAATGAGATGGAAAGTGCGATGTGTGAATGAGTGCCCCTATAGGTCAAGTTTCTATGTGTAGAGAAGGGCTTGAGTAAGGTCTTGATGGTAGCCAAGAGTTGTGAAGAAGTAGTAGACTTTGCAAATGTTGATTGTACCTACCCAAGACACAAGAAAGACAATGATACAAGCCCAAATATATGATGGACAAGCAAGTTAAGATTTTTGTACCTAATTGCAGCAGTTAGTAATAGTATATATCATCAATGAAAATGATAATGAATTCTACAAACAAGTTTCTAAAAGTCCAGTTAAAAGAGCAAGAGATAAAATAGAAACAACTAGGTCAATGAAAGTAAGATAGCATTAGACTTTAGCACTGAAAGAAGGCTCTAACAAAAGATAATTGCATAAATATTTTGCATCCTTATGTCTGTAACAAACAAGTTATTACAAAACTAATATCAGCCACTAAAACTTCCCCAAATTCCACAAAAAAGTGCGCTAGGCCTAGTAGTTTATGTAGGCAAACTTTAAGTAACTTTTAGTGGTTGATTTAAGAGTTATTAGAGAAGTTTGATTAGGGTTTTTTCAGCCCTAATGGCTGTAGATTAAGTTTTTTAACAACAAGAAGAATTAATTGAAGAAATATGACACCCTAGTGGTTCAATCAAGCTTATAAGTCAAATAAATGAATCCAACTTAAACAACCTTCAAATCATAAAATTCCACGTTAATCGATGCAATATTTTATTTCTCCAAAGCAATTTATACTAGTGTCTTTAACTATTGGGTTATGGATTCAAGTAAATAAAGAGCTAAACAATTCTATCTCCTTGGGGTTTTAAACCCTCTTACTCCCGAGGGAAAGAAAATGTTAAGCTAGGAGATACCAGGAGGGTGTAAACCCTTTTACTTCTTCTAGTAAAACCTTGCGCAACAAATAACTTCTAAACAAAATGATAGATAATGGTAGGCTTGTGAATCCTTATACTCCCCAATAAATCTAGCAAATCAAACTTTTGACTATGAAATGAAGCATAAACAAGATAAATATTTACCTTGCATCACGAAATGAAAAGATCAACCCCTCCTTACCAACATAAATCCACCTCAAGTTCCAAAGAAGATCTCCAAGAAGGCTAGCACACTAATTCTTCCAGCATTAGCATAAAGAAAACCAAGATAAAACCACAAGAGAGAGAAGGTTTCCCAAGGAGGGAGCAAATTTCAACCAAGTACTTCTCACAATGGGAGAGTTATGTTATGAAATGAGATTCACATGATCTCTATTTATAGAAAATTCCTAAAACATAAGACAAGGGGTCAACAACCCTTATCTTACCCCTTGAACCAAATAATAATATTTAATTTTCACTTTAACACATTAGAAACCCTAAAAGTAAGTTGATGTCACCCCTTTAGGGGACGTTTTGACACTTTTCCAAGTCGTTGGAGAAGAATAAAGAGGTCGTTGGGGCTCCTTGAGCCTCCTCTTCATGTTCTAGAATCAATCCATGTCTCCTCCGGTCAAATCATCCCAAGTGTCAATGTGCAATAACTCCATCACCACCAAACCACCTCAAGCATGACATCAAGCCTCAAAAAGAGATGTTTTTCCTCTCTAAGGTAAGTCATTTGGGTAATAGGGGCTAAGTAAGATCCTCCATGATTCCATGTAAGCCTCCAAAGGCATGTCTTTGTGATCCAATGTGCGGGCCTACAACATCCAACCTATGGAATTTTTTCCCCATGGAAAACTGGCCACCAAGCAAGGTCCTGCAAAACAAAAGGGTACGCCCTCCAAATATCTCAAGTCAAAGATATCACGACAAGTGTAAACCGCATCTAATAAAAAAGGCACCTAAGTTTGTGCATCAAAACTACCTCATCAAATTAAACAAATTCCCAAAGACCCTATACAATTAACCAAGTTTAAGAATGGGAGGGGTGTCATAAAATTCCTATTGGGTAGACCAAAACACTCAATTAGGGGATGCTCCCAAGGATGGATTTTCAAGGTTATGTAATGTATGATGAGGTGGAAATGGATTTAGAATTCATAGGTCAATGATTTTCATGACATATAAGGGCCCATATTATCTCATTTATGGCTGCCTTTGTAGAGGGTCTGTGGCACCTTTGTTTGCGATGCACTTTTTCCAAGCCCATGTTCTTGTCGTTCTTTCTTCTTATCTCTTCCTTTATCTTTATAGTTATTTCATGTTTTAAGGAACAAATTGAAGGCCATAGTCCTAGCTTGGTGTCCATATAACGATAGTGACATTCACAAATACCTCGCAGAAATGAGAAGGTCGGTTTGTGACGAAACCCCCTTTCTCTCAGTTGTGTAATTGAGAACCACTACCCTGGCTTGGTGACCAGATGATGGTAATGGAATCCCAAAAAATACCCATGATCATGATAGGGATGCTCGTGATGAGACCTCTCATCCTCCAACTAACCCCTTGAGCATTCACTATCATTTATTTTTGTAGGTCCCCCATTTCTTATAGAGAAGTGTTTCATTTCTTTCTCAGGGATCCTTGGGAGAAGCATATGGAAGGTCTATATTTAGGATTTTATCTTGTTAGCCAAAAACAATCCCTCATGGCCTTTAGTCCCTTCTTCCCATGAAATGAGGTACATTCCCTTATTGGGTCACTAAAGTCAAAGGGCCTAGGATAGGGCAATATGATGGGAATGTAATGAGTGTAAATTGGTAAGTATGGTCGGGAATGGTACGACAACCCCTTAAGGGACCCCCAGTCACAAACCTTCCCCAAAGGTTGGCCATGTACTAGGAAATATATGACACTCACCAAGGTGAAACAGGGTCAAAAGCATAATGTTTAAGCAGGTGTTCTATTATCAAAATTAACTAAACTACAACATGTTTAAATGCCTCAAATATTAGGGTGATTACTTACCGCAATACCTGAGTTGTACCTCATGGAGCAAGACCCATCTGCATTCTAGAAGTTGGCTGGTGTGGTGGATGCGCTAAAAATGGATCAAAATATGGTGATAGAGCAGGCTTCCGTATGTGCAAGTGGACACTGCTAGTCATGTGGTCTCTCAGCACTCCATATGTGCAACCTGAGGGCCTTGAGACGTCATCTTCTTAGTCATCCCACAAAATGGGGATAACATCTGGATTCTACTTGGGGACATGTGCTCGTCATAGAGTGCATGAGAACCACAACATCTCCTGGTAAACATGCGCCTACACTGAAACAAAAAACCATAAAATCTAGGGTGGTTCTATCACCCTTCATCCATACACATCAAAATCTAAAAATGAAAACTAATCTAGAAAAGAAAATTTTAGCATTTTTTCAAAAATTTATAAACTAAGCATGAAGTCAATATGCAAGTAGAGAAAAATGAAATATGAAATGCATGTAAAATAACATGAAGAATCAATATGCAAATGCAAGGAAAGCAAGATGACCTACCTACTTACATGGGGCCTTGGGGCCTTGAAGATCAGGCGATGGGTATTGTCAGGTGAAGTGATACAACCAGTGCAACTAGTTGATCATCTCATCAAAGTATATCCCCCTATGCTTAATCATGTGAAAAAAAAAAAAAAAAAGTCCAACATGAAATGATCATGAGCATAAATAGATATATAATCAATCCTGAAATGAAATGAAGAGAGATGGGTGAGAGGGAGAAAGTCCTACTAGAAAGAGAAACCATCAGCCTGATCATCCTTCCTAAAAGTGTAGCCACAGGCCTGATCAATCCATCTCTAAAGAGGGATACCATATGTAGATGATGGCTTGTCTGTATATTCACTCAGAAAATCACTACTCCCTGAAGGTTGAGAAAGGATAAGAGATCCCAAGAAAACCTGTTGATTTCCCAAACAAGGGGAAATGGGGTAAGGCACAGCCTCATGTCTAGAGAACAAATCCTTCCCTGGATTTAGTAAATGTCACTTCCTTATCTGAATATCCTCACAAAAAGTCTCAATATGAAAGTACTTATGTTTGGTAATGTGGACGTCTGAACACTCTAAGATGGCCATGTCCTGGTATTCTTCCAAAATTAAGGATGAAAGTGGTTGAGAGTCCTCATACAACAAGTATGCATCCCCAAAAATATATGTATCACAACTCCTAAGAGATGACTTAAAATCATCCTAAAAATGTTGTGACTGGTCATCCTCGAATAAATTTGTAATCATGTCATCATCAGGCTACCACACATCCGAATCATATACACATGAAGACCATTCCTTTGAATATGACAGCTCACCCCCTTTAATTTGAAAGCTACCCTCAATGTCGTAAATGGGGTCTCCATCAAAATTGAAATGACCCAAATCCCATCTGCATCACCCAATCTGTATAAAAGTGTCTATATATTCATCAACCATATGCAAATGTTCTTTCATAAGACTATCTATATGACTGAAAATGACCATCTCTTTGTCTTCATGTGCAGGAAGAGCAGAAGTTGGCTTCAACATGATCTTCAGATTCTTGATTAATGAGGCTAGTTGCTTCTTCAAATTCATGTGCAGGAGAAAAACAAGGTAGAAGGACATCATCTTCTTCAAGAAGGAGCACAAATACCAATGTCTCCTTTTGCTCATTTGGATATTGTACTTTATCAAGGTCTTCTTTTTCTTGGAAACTTTCTCCATGGATTTTTTATTTAATCAAGTCTTCATCATATTTAATAGGATCAAAGAATTCACCATCTTTATCTTGATCTCTAACGACTTTGTATACTTCATAGGACATGGAGAGAGTCTCATCGTCATTTGGGAAGTTTTCTTGGTACCCATACTTCTCAGTTACATCATCGTATAATGAATTTGTTCCATAATATGCAATGACCACTTCCCAGGATGAGTTTAGGGTAGGCCTTTCCTTATAATATTTGAGGATGGCGTCCTATTCTTCTTCTCTTTGTTGACAAAACTTAACCAGAAAGTCCTTGTCAAGACAAAGTTTATTAATTTGTTCACAGAACTCGTAATCTTATTCTTTCCTTCCCTTGACACACTCTAAATTTTCCTCATTGTTGTTGTCAACTTCTTGTCTTTCAACTGTTTTCTCAATGAACTTTGGAAGAATCGTTTATCTCAAGCCTTCAATAGGATCAAGGTCAAAACCTTCTCTAGAAAAAGCATCCTCCAAGTCTTGAATTGTATTTTCAGGACTTTGAGCTTCTGGTCCCCAACTTTTAAGGAACTCTCTGATGACAATCATTGATCAAAAAAGGATCCAGAAAAGTCTAAGGATAACTTAGAATTCACAGAAGCACCTCAAGAAGCTCAGAATGGCCTCAACAAACAGAGAAAGGGAAAAAATTCAAAGTCCTCAAAACTCATTGAAATTGACATCATCCCAAAGAGTGCATCACACGATTTCCAATGGTGTAAACGACTCGTCAAACAGAGTTACATATCAAAAGATATTTGTGTCAAAGTTTTGGTCAACCTAGCCCAGTCATCAAGGATGAGTTAGCATCTGTACTGTTGATGTTGGCATTAGTATGGATGATGTCAATGTCCATATAAGGTGTGTGGCACATGTAGAGGGTGACACATGTTATGATGACATGGCAGCACTAGAGGCTGCCACGTGTCACTAATTTTTGGCATTTTTCGGTCAGTTTGTGGACCAATGGAAAAGTGCCATGTGGCAGTCTGTTCAGTCATGTGGCAATCCATACATACACCCGACAGGTGATGTGGCAAGATGATCCGGCAGGGATGATGTGGCATGAACATGCAATGTGGTGACGTGGGCCAAGGAAAGGCCGCCACGTGGCAGTGGAAAAATGCACAATGACGTCCAAAAACCAAAAATTTCAAAAAAATGCGGGGTTGGTTGATTCCAATGCCCAATCTACCATGTTTAAATAGTTATCCTGCCATATATAGCCAGTTGAAACCAGTTACCACCAAATCTAACGTCGTCACCAGAGTTAGCAAGAATCCCACGGTTTGTATGTTGGAAATATATATATATATATATATATATATATATATATATATATATATATATATATATATATATATATATATATATATATATATTTATTAAAAGGGAAGTCCCATGGGTTTGACCCAGGGACCTCCCCAATAAACACTCTTTAAATTGCCTCTGCCAACTGTTGGACCAAGCAATCCTGTTGGTTAATCTGCCCACATTTTTTATTTAAATTTTGATTTCTACCATTGCATGGGGGGGGGAGGACCAAGGAGCATGACCATATGGAAGAGGCATGGAAACCGAGACAGGTTCCATTAATTTATTACAAGTTGCGGGAACAATAACCAAGACAAAATTTCTCTTGGGCCTGAAAGTGCCAAACTCATATTGAGGCATGGAGACAATTGTTTTCGGGTAATTCGATGCCATGAATTCAGTGGTGTTGTTTGTTTCCTTATCTGAGAAAAGATTCTGCATCTTAACTCCAGAATGAGGTATAATTATGTATTTTTCCAAATTCTTTTGCTGAGTTAATAAAAGGCCTACCCATTTGAGAGCAGGACCCGGAGACATAGTCCACCAGGGATGAACTCTGTTATCAAGTTTTTGTGTTCAGATCTGATGCTTATGTATCTTTATCATTGATCTTTCCTTCTTTATGGTGCATTTCAATTTATGTTCATTTAATACAATTATTTAATAAGTCACATCGATAAAAAGATCATGGATCATGTTGGTATCAGAGCAATCGTCTTTGAATTTAATTGTTGAGTGTGAATGATTACTAGGGCCAATCATAAACAGGGTGAAGGAACACTTAAGACTTTCAACCCCGAAGTTGGACATGCATCCCGAAGGAACAAAATGGATGAAGAGGAAAAGCATGATGAACAGGGGAAAAAATTCCATATGGTATTCTATCACAAGTCAGATATGGTCGAGAAAATGTATGGATATTACGAGAAGAGAATGGAAAAGAAAGGGAAGAAAAAGGAAGCATCAACGGATGAAAATGCTTCAGTGAATCAAGGGGCTGGAGGAGACCCTCCTGACCCTCCATCTTCAATGTTCACCATCGATTTCTAGCTCTTCTTCCTTTGATCATTCTCATCATTCTCATCATTCTATCCATAAAGCTTCTTTTAAGAAACCATTATTAAATATTGATGTAAAATTTTATTTACCTATGTTTAATGGAGATGTTAATCCTGAAAATATAGATAATTGGATCCGACAGGTTGAAGTATATTTCTGTGTTCAACAGATTGATGAAGAGGAAGTTAAAATGAAATTGGCCTCTCTTCGGTTGGAAGGCACCGCTCTCATATGGTGGGAGAGAAAACTTCAGGACATAAGTGTGGTAATCTTCTATCCTCATAGTCGGAATTTAAATCAGCAATAAGGAAGTAATTTTATCCATTGGGTTATTTACATAAAGCAATGATGGAATAACAAACTTTAAGACAAAGTAAAGGTCAAACAGTACAAAGTTTCACGGAAGAATTTAGGAATAAAGCTATTGCATTAAACATTCCTTTAGATTCGTATGAAACTTTAATGAAGTATATTGGCACACTTCATAGTTATATTCATCATACTTTAATTTTTTTTAACCCCACCATTGCTGACGAAGTTTGTGTGCAAGACACTCACCTTGAGAACAGGGGAAAGCATGTTCAAGAAGATCCCACAAAGAAACCTTCCAAATTCCCACATAATAAATTTAAAGAAAAGTTTCAAAGGAAGGACAAAAATACCTCCACCACAAAGAAGGGAGAAGGAAATCCATCTTGCACTCATTGCAAGAAAGATGGGCATGACGATGAGCACCCTTGGAAACTACATCCAGAGAAAAGACTAAAACAATTTGGTGGAAAGGGGAAGACAAAGACCGCTCCTACAATGCAACAAGATCTTGGTTCTGATTAACGAGACGAGGAAAAGATCACAGCAGTTGGAGTACAAGGTAGAGATTCCCTTCATGCTATTTCAAATTCCAATAATGAATCTCATGGTCATGAAAGAAAGAAGAATGAATTATTTCACATAAGGGTTGTATCTAAGAATACTAATATTGATACTCTGTTTGATCTGGGTTCTCAAGTTAACTTAATATTTGAGACACTTGTCAAAAAACTGCGTCTTAAAACAAAACCACATCCAAAGCCTTATCCTCTTGGTTGGGTATGAGACAAAGAAAAACTTAATGTCACCAAGCAGTGTAGGGTCATATTTTCTATTACTTCAAAGTTGATTGATGAAGTGGATTTGGATGTTGTATCACTTGATATATGTGGCATAGTGCTAGGGAGTCCTTATCTTTATGATAGAAAAGTAGTCTTCTTTTGTAATGAGAATAAATATCACCTTACTAAAGGGGGAGTGGAATATATTGTTAGATCCCACAGCATGAAGGTAAGCACAACACTTGTTATTGCAGGACAAATGAAGAGACTCATAAACACTAATAAGAGATATGTACTCATGGTCGTCAGGGAAAAGGATGTCGGAACATCTAACACCATCCAAGGATGTGATCCTTATCATAAGAAACAATTAATTGATATTGTTTCTAAGTATCATGGCATCTTTCAGGAACTATATGGATTACCTCCTAAGAGGGAAATCCAACATGAAATACATATTCAACAATATTCTCCTCTTCCTAATGTGGGCATGTACAAGATGGCAGTTGTAGAGATGACATAAATCAAAAAGAAGGTACAAGGCTTATTGGATCAAGGGGTCATCAGGCCCAGTTCATCTCCTTTTGGTTCTTCGATCGTGATGGTGTCAAATAAGGATGGCACATGGAGAATGTGTGTCTATTATCGATCCTTAAACAAAATCATGGTGAAAAATCGATACCCTCTTCCTCGTATAGATGATTTAATTGATCAATTAAAGAATGTTGTTTATTTCACTAAGTTGGATTTGCGCAGTGGATACCATCAAATCAGAGTTGCAGAACAGGATGCATGGACAAGTGCCTTTAAAACCAAACAATGATTGTTTGAGTGGTTAGTTATGTCATTTGGGCTTTGTAATTATCCAGCAACCTTCATGCGTGTAATGAATGATGTATTCAGACCATTCTAAGATGAATTTGTAATTGTGTATTTAGATGACATTATTATATTTAGTGGGACTTGGGATGAACATGTACGACACGTAAAGCAAGTATTGGATACTTTGCGAAGGGAAAAGTTGTATGTAAAATTGTCCAAATGTGAGTTTGGTAAGACTGCACTAGTGTACTTAGGTCATATTGTAGGAGGAGGACAATTGAAAATTGATCCTTCCAAAATTGATGTAATTGTAAATTGGCCCGAGCCCAAAAATGTAACCGAAATACGAAACTTCTTGGGTGCAGTCCAATATTGGAGATGATTCATTTCAAACTTCTCATTTATTGCAGCTCCTTTGCATGCCTTGACCAGTGTGAAGAACACTTTTTAGTGGGGAGGAAAGCAACAAAATACCTTCGACACTTTGAAGGAAAGGATCAATACAACACCAGTATTAGCATTGCCAAATCTTCAACAACCATTCAAAATCAAGACAGATGCCAACGGATACACCATGGGTGCAGTATTGATGCAATATCGTAAGCCTATCTGTTACCACTCTGAAAATTTTAACCAAACTGTTGTTAACTATCCTACATATGATAAAGAGTTGTATGCATTAGCTCAAAGTGTGAATAAATGGAAGCATTACTTGTTAGGAAAGGAAACAATCATACATACAAATCACCATCCCTTACAGTATCTACAAGAAAAAACCAAGTTGCAACAATCTCGACATTATAGGTGGATGGGTTTTCTTCAACAGTTTCATTTGGTAATAAAGTATAAAAATGGTACAAGTAACAAAGTAGATGATATGATTTCTAGACCTCCTATTGTTGCTTTCTATAATGCTTATTTATCTCATGATAGCTATGTTGAACAATATGTTGTTGATGAAGATTTTAAGGATGTATTTGAGGATCTAACCCATTGTGCACAGGTAGAGAACTATTGTTTGCAGGAGAACTTACTCTACCATCTTGCAGCTATGTATTCCTAAAAGTGAACGAGACCATGTAATACGAGAAGCTTATACTTATCTTGTGTCTGGGAATTTTGGGGTAGGAAAAAACATGGCTCATCTACAAAGGTTTTGTTACTGGCCTGAGATGAAAGCAATTGTAACCAAGTATGTAAATTGGTGTGTGATGTGCTCTACTTGTAAGCCCACTAATAGAAAACTGGGGTTGTACTCACCACTTCTTGTTCTATCTCATCCATGGAAAAGTATCTCCATGGACTTCATAGGGGGTTTACCAATGTCAAAAAGGGGTCATGACTACTTGTATGTAGTAGTGGATAAGTTTAGCAAGATGTGTATATTGATGCCATGTAAAAAGAATGTCATTGCTGAGCAAACTGCTAATCTCTTCTTTCAGTATGTTTGGGCCCACTTTGGATTACCCACGTCCATTATCTCGGATATAGATACTCGATTCCTTAGAGAGTTTTGGACAAGTTTGTGGAGAATGATGGACACCAAGTTAAATAGGAGTATGGATTTTCATCCACAGACCGACGGTCAGACAGAGGTTGTTAACTGAGCAATGGTGCATTTTCTTCAAGGCTACTACAGTAAACATCTGAAGTTGTGGGATGACCAGATACCTTATATTCAACATGCTTACAATCAAGCCTTACATTCCTCCACTCAGTGTTCACCATTTGAGACATGTTTTGGATACTTGCCTAAGGTCCCTTTGGACTTGATTTATGGGAAGGATATCGATTCAAATGAAGAAATAAATGAAGATAGGGCCTGTAAGTTCATTCAACCGATCTAGCAAGTGCACCAAGTAGTCAGGGAACAATTGGAGAAAAGTCAAGCACAATATAAGGCTCGACATGACAAGAACAAGGTTGATCATCAGTTTTAAGTTGGAGACCAAGTATGGCTTCACATCAACAAGGAACAGTTTAAGGGTGAAGGTAAGAAACTCAAGCCTATCTGATATGGACCCTTCACTATTTTGGAGAAAAGCGACACCAATGATTTTTGTCTAGATCTTCCACCTTATATGCAGATTTACTAAGTTGTAAACGTGGAAAACTTGAACCTTTTTTTACCTCCCATAATCATGGATCAAGGTGAGGAAGTTTCACTACCCTCGGTTGATGAGTTTTCTCCTAAATACTTGGAGGATTTGAAGGAATATATCATCCTGGATAGAAGGAACATGACTTCACACAGGGGTGATGTTGATTATCTTCGAGTGGGATTGAAGGGAACACATATAAGCAAGGAAAAGTGGATTGAGAAGGACAAGGTGAGGGAACTCTTCCATCACTTACCTGTTGATTGATGAAAGCTTCTGGTGGTCCAAAAATCTCTCAGTGGGAAGGTGTGATCCAAAAAGGAACTAGAGAAGTCTAAGGATAACTCAGAATTCACAGAAGCACCTCAGGAAGCTTAGAATGGTCTCAGCAGATAGAGAAAGGGAAAAAATTCAAAGTCCTCAAAACTCAGTGAAATTGGAATCACTGTGAAGAGCGCATTGCAATACTTCCAATGACGTAAACGACTCGTCAAACAGAGTTACAGATCAAAAGATATTCACAGTCAAAGTTTTGGTCAACCTAGCCCAGTCAGTAGGGATGAGTCAGCATCTGTACTGCTGACATAAACATCAGTAGGGATGATGTCAGTGTCTGTACAGGGTATGTGGTAGATGCAGAGGGAAACATGTGTCATGATGATGTGGCAGCTGTTAGTCTCCATTTTTTACTATATTTTTGCCTATATCATGTCAAATATACCTCCATTTTCATATCTAGTATCATTTCCTTCTGGCCTTACCATGAAACATTTGACATCCTTTTTACAACTAAATGGGGCTATTCAAGGTATTCCTATGATTCAATTTATTTTTAATGTATTTTGATATTTTAAACTAATGTTGATACTAACGTGACATGAGTTAGGTACTGCTCCTTTGAAATAGAACTTATTAGTACCAGGTATCGGCTCGCACTTAGTGGAAATGCCAAAGAAGATGCCAAAGATTTGCATGACATGGCCAGAGTGGATTGATAGTCTAATTCATATGATTGATTGATTCATAACTCAATATGCTGACTCAGGGCAAGATTGTAGAACTGTTTTATTAAAATGCTTTATGATCCACGCTTCTTGACACTGCGTGTCATGAAGCTGTGAAGTTCGTTTTAACTGACTATGAGTCATTTTCGGATCTAAGATCCGTTTAGATTAATGCACCTATATTTAAAAATATTTTGGAGAGGATCTATATAAACTGGGATCGCTCTCAAGAAACGTTGGTTACAATATGCTATGTGATACGATTTCTGATAATACAATTTGCTATGCGTTATGTTATTCCTTGTTAAATTATTTGAGTTGTTTTATGAATTATGGAGCGTGAAGTATGAAACAATTTTTGCATGGAATGATCTGAGTAGCTCTGGTTTCGTTTTAGGGTGATTGCACCTCTTGGTTGGGCCCACCAACAGGTTCAATTCGCTGTCTCTTTTCCACAGTAGAGTAAGTTTATTTTCAGTTTTAGAATCTGCATGTAAGTTAGTTTTGAGTTTGGAATTACCTTGTTAGATTCTTGCTTAACCATTCTTCGGTTAGATCATTTTCAGTATGATATCATCTCATAGATTGATGAATGTTGAATGCGTTATTTATCCCTACAGAACTTGAAGAATGAACCAAGTGCTTAACCTAGATTTTCTCTATTTTTAGTTTTTAGTTTGATCATGATTTAAAGAGAATGCGAGTTTAGATTTACTCTGTTTTGGTAGGATAGTTAGCTTATAGTCTGTTTTTAGTTTTCAATTTGATCATGATTTAAAGGGAATGTGAGTTTAGATTTACTCTGTTCTATTAGGATAGTTAGCTTACAGTCGGATTAAAGGAAGCTTCCAGTACCTGTAGGCTAAATAGGAATTTATATGTTTCACCTGTGGTTAGATTTAGAACCGTTTTTTATGCTTAGATTAAAAGGTTTTTAAAAATGATCTCTCTCTTTTATGGTTTAGATAGATACGATGATGATTAGATGTTTAAGATAATGGTAGATAGTCTTGGGAGATTACATCAGATCAGAAATAGAAGTACCTATACTTAAACTCAGAACTGTTTTCATTTGATGAATTAGACAAGAGATGATTAGTTTCAAGATAATCATTAGGGTTCAGTTTCTAAGAGTAAGTTTGTGTTTTCTTCTCAGAATAACCTTTATATAGAAATTAGAATCTTACCAGCACATACAGTGTAGCAGCTCTAAGTTCACTTACCCTGGTTTGAAAATTCAGTGTTTTCAAGTAATTAAAAATCTTTAATATAACAGCCTGACATTTTTGGTGTCGTTTCCAGGGAGCTGTTTAGAAGGTAAGTTAGATAATTGTTTTGGTTATTTTCTTAAAATGTATTTGGTTTGGTGTGGTATGTTAGCAGGTTGATGAAAGAGGAGCTATGAAACGAAGGGTAAGAACCAACATATCTATTATCACAGGTTCCTCTGAAACTCAATCTTAGTTTTTCTTTCATCTAGTATGTTTTCATGAGAAATAGAGATCATAGAGGTAGATTTAGGGGAAATAAAAAACAACAAAAAGAAGAAACCTCCACCCAAAAAGAAATAGAAACTGAGGCTGGAACTCTGGCTGAGGAAACCATAGAGCAAAACATAGAACCAGGAAACACCACATACCAACAAATTCAAATTCCTGGTGATCCAAAATTGATTGACACAGTTAATCCAGAAGAAGTGCAAGCTATTCTCAGGAACCCCGACACTATAGTTTCACAAATAACAACTGCAACTGTTGAATCAAAGGTAATAGGATCCTCAAAAGAACCAATAGGAGATAGCAATTCTATCAAAAAGAATCCATAGAGGTGGGATTTCACACCCTCACCAAAGAAAGATCAGATTGCATATACAATTTTTGGTAATCCTTTTAACATGGCAGAAAGAGGGAGAGAATTGGATAGATGAGAACGAGGAGAAATTCATGTTGAAAATGAAGAAGAAGAACAAGTAGAGACTGAGCTAAGACCAGAAACCACCTTTGGGTTTCCTATTTTGGATTTGGTCCAGAATGTCAATATGAAAAATATCCCACCTTCGACACTACCAACCTTTTATGGGAAAAGTAGTGAAGACCCGGATGTCTTTCTTTTTGAGTTTGACATCCTGTGCAGGAGTTATAACTATCTCCAGGATGCACATAAACTGAAGTTGTTTCCTGCTACCCTATAAGATTTTGCATTACGTTGGTTCATGAGTTTAGGATAGTACAGCATTAGATCTTGGGAAGATATGAAGGCCAAATTTTTAAAGAAGTACCAGGACTATTGTAGACCCAAGGATTCTCGAAATGAAATTTTTAAAATGCAACAACAAGATGAAGAGATCCTTGAAGATTTCTTAGAAAGATTTACATATACTCTTCAAAAATCTAAATATAATGATCTCCAAGATGAAGCAATCAAGACTCTTTTCTTAAAAGGGGTTTCAAATGAATATATTGACACTCTCAATTTAATGGCTTCAGGATACATTTATCAAAAAGACTTTGAAGCAATCAGTGAACTATGTAAAACTTACTCGAGAAGTAGGGGGGAAACTGCAAAAAGTGTGAGAGAACCTGTCAACAAAAACACCAAAGTACCCACATCTGGTGGAGTTACTAGAATTGAATTGGGAAACCTTTTGGAAAATTTTAAAACAGACATTTTAGGAACAATTGGCTC
>ML795850.1:265579-305469 GCA_009831015.1 Picea engelmannii
TGGATTACCATGTGCATGATAATCTTTTGTATCATCTTGGCAAGTTATGTATTCCACAGGGGGAAAGAATCAACATTATAAGAGAAGCGCATTCTTCTCTTATTGCTGGTCATTTTGGTGTAGGCAAGACAGTGGCTAATTTGAAAAGATAATGCTACTGGCCTAAAATGAATGAAAGTGTTTCAAGATATGTTCGAGGATGTTTGTTATGTGCCACAAGTAAACCTAGCAATCAAAAGTTGGCTTTGTATACTCCACTTCCGGTTCCTTCTCGTCCTTGGGAAAGTATTTACATGGATTTTGTAGGAGGTCTACCTATGTCTAAACGAAATCATGATTATCATTATGTTGTGGTTGATCGATTTAGAAAAATGTGTATTTTGATGCCTTGTACAAAGCAGGTTACATCTGAACAGACGGCACAAATATTCTTTCAAAATGTTTGGGTGCATTTTGGATTGCCTAAATCCATTATTTCTGATCGGGATTCTCGATTTGTTGGAAGTTTTTGGTCTAGTTTATGGGCACTCATGGACACCAAACTTAAAAAGAGAACATCTTTTCATCTGCAAATGAAAAGATGTTCATCTTTTCATCTTTTCATCGAATAGTGGTGCATCTTCTTCATGCTTATTGCAGCAAGCATCCTAAACTTTGGGGTGAGCATTTACACTACATTCAGCATGCTTACAATTGAGCTAAGCACTCTTCAACTCAAACGTCGCCATTTGAAGCATGTTTTGGCTATTTTCCCAAATCTCCTTTAGATTTTATCTTTGGGAAGGATATTTATATAAATGGTCAATATGACATTGATAGGGCAGAAAAGTTCATTGAACAAATTCATTCGATACAACAAATGGTGCAAGAGCAGTTGGAAAAGAGTCAAGCCAAGTACAAGACGAGACATGACAAGCATCGTGTTGCTCACGGTTTCCAAGTTGGAGATGAATTTTGTCTTTACATTAGTAAGGAGAGGCTTAAAGGAGAAGGTAAAAAATTGAAACCGATTCGATATGGTCCTTTCAAGATTGGTAACAATGCCTTTTGTTTAGATTTGCCGCCTTATATGCAAATGTATGCAGTTTTTAATGTTGAGAATTTGAAATTGTATGAGCCTCCATTGATTGATGATCAAGAAGAGCATATTCAGATTCCTTCTATAGATGATTTTTCCCCAGAATATCTTACAGAACTGCATGAAGACACCATCCTTGACAGGAGAATGCGAACTTCAAAACAAGGAAATGTGGAGTATCTTCGAGTTGGTCTTAAAGGTACAAATCCAAGAAAATCCAAGTGGATTGAGGTTGGAAGAGTGAGGGAACTATACCCTCATCTTCAAATAGACTGAAAATAGTCTTTTGGAGGTCCAAAAGCTTTCCAATGGGGAGGTGTGATCAGGGGAACAAATTTTGCTCAAAAATTCAAAGTGCTCAAAATCACTTCAAATCAAACGAGAGCGTAGGGCCCATCATTACAAACCCAACACAATTCATTTGAGTTCAAACGGACGTCGGGAGCGAGAGATATCACATTTTGTTCAAAATGGCAAACAGGCAAAAAAAAGGGATGTTGATTGTACAGTCCGTACGGATGATGATGTGGCAAGTCGTATGACATGTGGCAGGTCGTACGACACGTGGCAGGTCGTATGACATGTGGCAGGTAGTTATTGGATAGTTGGCATGTGACATGGTTTGTTGGCAGCGAATGGGATGGTGAAATGTGGCCCAATCAATGGTCGCCACGTGTCACCTGTTTGTTGGTTAAAATCTTTGCACTTGGCAGGAGTTGACCCCATGACCTCCGTGGCAGGGTAAATATTTGGGAAGGGCCACCCAACTGGCATGCCTACACATTTTACTTGATATATAAATGTGTTGTAATATATATAACATTGTACAAATGTGTGTTGGGGCGTGAACCGGGCCGGGGCTAAGCCCCGACCCATGGTTATATATTGTATTGCATATGACCGGTGCTACGGTGGATAGACCCACCATAACATATGTTATAACCGTTTGAATGTGTGTGGTTTGATATGACATGTGACCAATGTGTATGCGCGCGGTTTTAAACCTTACGGTTATATCAACGGTTTTAAACTTAAGCCCTGTTGTGTAATAGCGCGCGGTCATGTGGTGACCATGTGCCCACGGGCCTTGGTAGTTAAGTTTAGTGCGTAACCGTTTCATAGTTTGGACCGATTGTGCGGTTGCACCCGGTGCCAATTTTTTACGCTTTAAAATGCGTGCGGGCTAGGTTGAGCCAAGGGGGGTGCGTTTTGTAGATGCAAAGACAACAAGCTTGAAGGGGGGACTTCCAAGAAGCCTATCTACTTCAATTTTTGGCCAAACGAGGTGCCAAAAAAGCCCAGCTAGGGGTTTTTGGACGTTCTGAAGCCATTGGAGTAGTCTATTTAGAATTTTGAGCATTGTAAAGCACATTTTTTTAGCACTTTGAGAAAACAATAGAAATGATCCATTGGAAGCTGGACCAGGAGATGTATCCCAAGAGAGAGGTGAACTCCTTTATCATTTGTTGTGTTATGTGTTTTTTGTTCATTGATTATGTTGTTGTTTATATGCATCTTGAATGAGTAAATCCTATTAAAGTTGTGTTGCAAAGTTGATCCATTTGCATTTTAACACATAAATTTAACTTGCAAATATTTTCAAGAATACAAGTCTTCTTCATTTTTAGATCATTGAGAGCAGGACCCAAAGACGTAGTCCACTAGGGACGAACTACGTTATCAATTTTTTGTGTTCATATCTTATGCTTATGTCTCTTTATCATTGAGCTTTCCTTCTTTATGGTGGATTTCATTTTATGCTCATTTAATTCAATTCTTTAATAAGTCACATCGATGAAAGATCCCAGATCAATCATCAAAGAAGATATACTTCTTGTCTTGCAAGAATGCTTGATCTAATCCCTCTATTCACTTCCCAAGGACAACAAGAACAACCGTAGGCATACATATTCATGTTGTACATTCAAAATGTATATGCATCTAGTAAAATCAACAACCTGTGGTATGGCTAACAATGGATTACCATCGAACTTTGGGAGTACATCGAATTGGTTTATCAGGCACTTGTTTGGATATCTGTCAATAGATTCGAGATCTAAGTCTTTGTATGCTTCATGAAAGCGCCACAAATCCATGTTTCCATTACTTAGGGTAGTACCTCAATGGAGTCACCAGATGAGTTGAAGGCTCATCAAAGGGCGGAAAGGGATAAGGTGGGTTCTTGGAAGGTGGAGACACCAGATGAGTTTCAAGAAGAGCTCATCAAAATGAAAAAAAGAATGTCACTTAGGTGGAGTTTCCATTCAATCTAGGGAAAAGGCTTTGGGATAGATTTCCAAAGTGTCATTAGGATTCAAAAGAGGATTCAAAATCCTCCCCGGAAATGATGCCAAAGTATTATCACACAAGTTGTAGGTTGAGCAAAGCCAAACCCAACCACCAAAATGGCAACAACTAAGAGAGAACCTACCCACTATCACCTTAGATAGGTGTTCCTGTCACTTTAGAAGTGAAGAGGTTACCTCAAGGGGGGAATCTCGGTGACCCTAGGGGGGAATAAGATGGAAAGTGTGATGTATGAATGAGTGGCCATATAGGTCAAGTTTCTATGTGTGGTGAAGGGCTTGGGTAAGGTATTGATGGTATCCAAGGGTTTTGAAGAAGTAGTAGACCTTGCAAATGTTGATTGTACCTACCCAAGACACAAGAAAGACAATGATACAAGCCCAAATATAGGTGGACAAGCAAGTTAAGCTTGCTATCTCTAATTGCAGTAGTTAGTAATAGTATATATCAACAATGAAAATGATAATGAATGTTTCAAACAAGTTTCTAAAATTCTAGTTAAAAGAGGAAGAGACAAACTAGAAACAACTAGATCAACCCAAGTAAGATAGCATTAGACTTTAGCAGTGAAAGAAGGTTGTAACAAAAGATAATTGCAAAAATATTTTGCATCCTTATGGCTATACAAAACAAGTTGTTACATCAAGAATATTAGCCACTAAAACTTCCCCAAAGTCTACCAAAACATGTGTTAGGCCTAGTAATTTATGTGGGCAAACTTTAAGCAACTTTCAGTGGTTGATTTAAGAGTTATTAGAGAAGTTTGATTAGAATTTTTGCAGCCCTAATGGTTGTATGTAAAGTTTTGTAACCATGGGAAGAATTACTTGAAGAAATATTATTCCCTAGTGGATCAATCAAGCTTATAAGGCAAAGAAATGAATCCAACTTAGACAACCTTCAAATCATAAAATTTCACGTTAATTGATGCAATATTTTATTTCTCCAAATAAATTTATACTAGTTCCTTTAACTATTGGGTTATGGAGTCAAGTAAATAAAGAGATAAACAATTATATCTCCTTGGGGGTGTAAATCGGCCTCTTACTCCCCAAGGGAAGCAAATGTTAAGCTAGGAGATACTAGGAGGGTGTAAACCCTTTTACTTCTCCTAGTAAAACCTTGTGCAACAAATAACCTCTAAACAAAATGATAGATAGTGATGGGGCTGTAAATCCTTATACTCCCCAAGAAATCTAGAAAATCAAACTTGTGACTAAGCAGTGAAGCATCAAAAAGATAAATCTTTACCTAGAATCAAGAAATGACAAGATAAACCCCTCCTTACCAACATAAATCCACCACAAGTGCCAATGAAGAGCTCCAAGAAGCTTAGCGCACTAGTTCTTCCACCAATAGCATAAAAAAAAACAAGATAAAAACACAAGAGAGAGAAGGTTTCCCATGGAGGGCGCAAATTTCATCCAAGTACTTATTTTCGGTGTTTCATGGAAACTTGCACAAGAGACCTAGCTAAAGCATTCACAAACAAACCTTATCAAGAAAAGGAAGAGAGATACAATATGAAGAATGAGAATCAATGTATATTATGACCTATTCAATGAGTGAGTGATCTTCATTCATATAGGAAATGACATCCTATCTTAGGAATGCATTCATAATAGTGATGGCCTAAAATTAGAAAGTCTAAAATAGAACTAGTCAGTTAACTCCAACTGAACTAGTGTGCCGAAAATAGAAATTTCTCCAACACCCCCCCTAAACATCACTATGGAGTAAAAAATGAGTCCCGACTACTAGGCCATATTAGATACCCATGTACAATGCAACTAATGAACACTGAATAAAAGTGAGGAAAAAGGGAGAACCACATGGGAACAAAAACCCCCCCCAAAAGACAGTGCATCAAAAGAAGAAAAGGTAGATGCTAGGAAACTATGTACTTCACTGCAAGACGATCTCACAAAGTCTAAAACTTTTGATCAGTGAAGGTCTTGGTGAATATGTTGGTAGTTTGTTCAGAGGAAGGACATAACTACAAATCAATGACCCTGTCATGTACTAAATCTTTGATGAAATGCATGTGGACCTCAATGTGTTTGGTTCATTTTCGTTGTACTGGATCTCTGCAAAATCTCAGTGTACTCTGATTGTCACACCATATGATAGTCGGACGGTGAAAATAGATACCAAGCTCAGTAAGGAAGTGTTGAAGCCAAAGTGTCTGAATGACACAGTTGACTACTCCTATGTACTTGGCCTCCGCAAAAGATAAAGCAATGGCTTATTGCTTCTTACTTGACTAACAAATTTGGCCTGACCCCAAACTGAGAGTGTTCCCAGACGTGGACTTGCGATCTGTGCTATCACCATCCCAATATGAATCTGTAAATCCTATGAGATCTAATGCACAACCAGCTACATAGTGAATCCCATAACTCATGGTTCCCTACACATATCTAAGGATGCACTTGGAAGCCTTCCAATGCAGATCATGGGTTCTTGCATGTATCTAGAAACTGCTCCTACCACATATGAGATATATGGATGGGTGTGGGTGAGATACAAAATACTCCACACCAACTGTCAATACAAAGTGTTGTCCACTAATGTTGTATCCCTACCATCCTCAAGTATGATCCCAAATAAGAAGGGTGTAGGTACAGACTTACAGTATGTCATGTGGAATCTATCCAGAAGATCCCTAACATACTTAGCCTAAGAAAGTTTGATGCCAGAAGCATCCTGACTAATATCAAGACCAAGAAAAAAGTGTAGTGGACCCATGTTCGTCATAGAGAACCTGTCATGCAAAATATCTTTGACCAAAGCAATGGTTGAAGCAAAGCTACTAGTGATCAAAATATCATCAACATAGAGTACTAAAATCATCACAGAGTCAGTAGTCCTCAGCATGTACACATTGGAATCAGATTTACATCTAATAAAGTCATGTGAAAGCAAGTGAGAATCCATATTTGTGTACCATGCTCTAGGTGTCTTCTTGAGGCCATAGAGAGATTTCTTCAGTCTGCATACTAAAGATGAGTTTTGAATGAACCCATGCAGCTGCTCCATGTAGATCTCCTCTGAAAAATCACCATGAAGAAAATTCTTCTTCACATCCATCTGGTGAAATTCCCATCCTTTGGCTACTGCAATGGCTAGAGCCAAGCAAATGGAGTCCATCTTTGCAACAGGAGAAAAGGTCTCATCATAATCTATCCCATGAATCTGCTGAAATCCTTTTGCAACTAATCTAGCCTTGTACCTTCTCACCTGACCATTTGTTTCTCTCTTGGTCCTATAGACCCATTTGCATCTGAAAATTTTCCTCCCTGGTGGAAGTGGAACCATATCCCAAGTCTGATTCTCTAGGAGAGAGTCATGCTCCTCCTGCATGGCTTCTTCCCATAGTGGATTTCCAACAACCTCAATGTAGGTATATGGATTAGAATATTGAACCATATAGAAATGCATGGGCATCATTGGTTTAGAAGATGAAAGCACATGAGAAAGATCCACATGCTAAGATCAATTCCTCCTCGAATCCAATGGATCCCCTGCAAGGTTTCCTGCTACATGAAGTGTGGATTGTGCCCACTTGATAATTTGTTGAAGCTCCGACCCTGGCTCCTCATTTGGTTGTACTACTTTCTCATTTTCATGTACAGAATCCTATGAATCTGTGTCTAAATATGTAGCATCTGAGTGTGTGGAATCATCTCTGATGTCTGGAACTGATGGAAGCACAAGAGTCTCTACATGTTGCACTGGAGGTGCATGCAAAGGAATCTCCTAAAAGTGAACATTTCTCTCAATGATGAGCCGTTCTGTAGAGGGATCAATCAATCTATACCCCATCACATCATCTGTATATCCCACAAAGATGAAAGGTCTGATATGTGGATCTAAGGTTTTCCTCTTTTTATAAGGAATATGGGCCCTTGCTCTAGATCCAAAGATGCAGAAGTGTGTGACATCTGGTTTGTCACCTGTCCAAGCCTCAAAAGGTCTCCTATTCTCAACATATATGTGAGGTGCTCTGTTCTTTATGTAAGCATCATAGTTAAGTGCCTCAGTCCAAAGCTTGGAAGGAAGTGATCTTTCATGCAACATTCAACTGGTCATCTCCTTGAGAGACCTGTTCTTCTTTTCAGCAACTCCATTCTGTTGTGGAGTGTATGGAACTGTGTGCTACAATTGGATACCAACTTCATGATAAAGATTCTAAACATCTTTGTTGATATACTCCCCCACATTTTCTGTATAGAGGATCTTGATTTTCTTCCAAGTTTGTGTCTCTACTAGAGCTTTGAAGTCTTTGAGATGCTCAAAAACTTCAAACTTTTGTCTAAAAAATAAACCCAAGTATAGTGTGAGTAATCATAAATAAATGTAAGAACATAGCCTTCTTTGCTTATGAACAGATGTGGAAATGGACCCATGAGATCACTATGAACAAGCTCCAAGGAAGAGGAGGCTCTCCTTGCCTTCCCCTTTTCAAACTTCTCTTCAGGATGCTTGCCAAGAATGCACCCTTTGCAAACCCCTTCAGAAAAGTGAATTTTTGGCAAGCCTTTGACCATTCCTTGCTTGGAAAGTCGTTGCATGTACCTGAAGTTTAAATGACCAAATCTATCATGCCATACTCTAATACTTTCATTATCGTGTGTAAGTAGCAAAGAGGAGTCATAGTTAGTAAACTTAGTGAAATTATACAACCGTGATTTGTGATCTACCTCACCAACTACAATAATTGAACTATCATGCATGTTTTTAGAAACAGTTCTTGTCTTGGGCGTAAGAGTATCCAGGTCTATAGGCTGCACGACAAGCGCCCAAGCGTAGCACAGAAAAATCTTGTTTCTGGTTACCAATCAAGTGAGCGGGCGAAGTTAGGTTGTCAATGACCAAGATCCATCTATAGAGCAGATCAACGATCGGCGAGTAATCATGGTTAGCAAAGTTGTGCTAGGATTAGCGCAATGGATAACGGTTATATATCACCAAAAAAATCTCATTCGTCCATCTCAGAGGAGTACATGGCACACAATCGAGCTCTATCACCACTTTTACCTTCGTGACTTTGGAGGACAAGGATCAGCCTCCTCCCATTCCCGAGACGCGAAGTGCCAAAGGCATCTGGGTTTTGGGCCCACAATATTGTCGAAGCAATCTCAGTTGTCCATTGAAGGGGACACGTGGCACGAAAATCGGGCTCTGTCGCAGCTTCGCCCATCGTGAATTTGAAACACCTTTTCTCTGCAGCTAGGATCCCCGAAACACGAAGTGCCGAAGGCACCCAGTGTCACAACTTCGGACATCGTGATTTTGGAATGCAGGGGTCTCCCCCCTCCCATTCACAATACGCGAGATGCAAAAATGCCTTGGGCATGGGCCCATGGTCACAGCGCAAGGTCATATGGGTTTTAGTCACCAAGGGTCCTGAATGCTAGAATGAGGGAATTTCCCGAAAAGAGGAGGATTGAAGCGCCTTAGAAAAAGGCTCCAGGTCATGACCATGGGGTACCACGAGGGAAGCCAGCCTCCCGAGCTTGGACAGCGAGCATGTGGTCGTTTCTTATGCTTGAATTTTTGGTCGCTCGCCATAGAAGGGAGCGATTAATGAAAAGAGGGCTGGTAGATAAAACTTCAGTTCTAGCCATGAATGTGAGGCATGGAGGTTCTGGAAGGCAGTCTACCCAAGACCGTCTGGTGTGCAGGTTGATCTAAAATGCCCATGCCAATCTGATGTTCTCGTTCGACCAAAGAACTTGCACACGATAGGTTGGACTTTAATGTCTCAGCTACCCTGCTGATGCTAAGGGAAGCGCACTGCTATGAGTATATATTCTAAATTATTGTATTTTTGTGGTATCGGTGGTAGAGAAAAGCTCCCGATTGTAAAGTTTTAACAGAGGCTCTAGTTCTCTAGTTATGTATCTGTATATGAGATTTCTTGTTTTATAACAGACATTTTTCTTATCCCATCTAGTTTCATCTCATACTGAGAGAGTTCATGATCGACTGATTTGTGTGAATTACTGTGACTGTGTTATGATAAAGGATTTATTGTAACACTGCTATATTCTCCAGTGTTGCCTATATTTGAGTGTGAGAGGATATTACATTCAAGTTTTTCGTCTATAGGCTGTTAAAAGCCCGATGCCTACAACAACCCTCAGCCTTTCCTCACAGAAGTCTTCCTCCTATTCACCCTTACTACAACTCACTGTCTAAAGTTTAACTAAGAAGTAAAATCATGAAGATGGGTAACACTTTTGCTTGTTTTATGACAAAAAAAACTGTATTTTCACAAGTTCTTCAACTTCCGGCATACAAAAATATTTTTTTTATTTAGAATTTCACTTTACAGTAAAACCAAAACTTGTGAATAATTTGGTTATATTTCTAATGACTATTTTTCAATTTTTTTTAATCAAGATTTGATATGTCAATTTGACAATTGTTTAACAATATGTTCCTTAAACATGAAAGGAATGATAATGAGTTGTTGTTTTCCACAACAATGTATCTATTATTAAAATTATGTGTTTAAGAAATGAAATATACTACAACAATCTACAGAGACTCTATTTTATTATGACTATAATTTTGAATCTAACGGATGAATATTATAATTTCTAGAATTTTTTTAAGTTGACCAAGATGAAAACGTTGCAGATTTTAAACACATGTTTTTCTACACCTTGTATCTATCTTAATTTTTACTTAAAAATAAAATATAAAAATACCCTTTTGAAGAGAACAGTTTAACAATTATGAATATAAATTTTCCATAATTTTCCGTTGTGTATTTTTAGAGATATAGATTTTTCATTTCACCGAATCATAATCTCACCTAAAAATATTATGCAGTGATTTGTTTATAAAATTAAATAAAATTAGATAAAAACAATGAAAATGAAAAAAAATCATACCCAATGAAAGAAGATTCAATTTCAAAAATGTTGGTATCAATTCTCAAACTAAATTATGAGTATTTGTAGGAGTCCGCTACCTCCAAAGATGAAGTAAGATGGAGAGAATTTGCAGTTTCCTGCAAACAGTCTCATTTTCAAGTTTTCGGCCGAAATATTCTTTCGGTCAAAATATTCTTTCGGCCGAAACCTAGTTTTTAATGAAATCCGTTAAAAATAAACGTTTCGGCCAAAATATGCTTACCACGGGAAAATAATTCATCCAAAAAACATTGTACACGAATTTTGAGGGCACCGTTAAATTTAACGTGAAAATTTTCAGACGAAAAATATTTCGTCCGAAAGAAACATTTGTTCGGCCGAAAAATTTCCGCTAGAAATTTTGGAGACCCGATTGTCACAAAAGTGTTACCCAGATTCATGATTTTACCCTAAGACGTCACCTACCTGTGCATGTCCAATCTAGTTTCAGTGTTAGAATGATATTATTCCGAGTTTTCTTCCACTCGATCACCCTCTATAAACAAATCGTGACATAAAACTGATGGGCGTCAGGCTCTGCTCCAATTGCAATCCAGGAGTGACCTCCAACGCCAACATTTTTGGCGTCGTTGCTTGGGACGAAGTTGAAAATTTTCCCCGAGATTGAACGACATTGAGCCTCTGATTCTGAAGGTGCATCAGGCATCAGAGCCTCTGAAGATTGCTACTATGCACTTGGCGACTCCATTGTGACGACTCCACTGGAGTGAACCTGTTGTTTTAGTTGTGGCTTCCAGAGGAAGACACACGCGGTCCCATCCATAGCTGCCTCTAGCTACACTTGTAACTGATTCGGAGGTGATTTTCATAAAAGGAAAGGCCTATGAAGGAGAAAATTCCACCGCTGAACCAGGTAATCTGCCATCTCCTTCTGTAGAAACTCCATTTTCTTCTCCTCAGCGTCCTAGCAGACCTTTTTCTGAAGTTTCATGTTTCTTGAATTTCAAGAGTGTTCCTGTTGAGTTTTCCCCTCTCGGTCTGGGATTGGAGGGAGAAATCCTTGCCACTCCCCTTTCCCCTGAAGCTGTACCCTGGCGTGGACCCATGACCATAGCAGAATTCCCCACTCCTAGCGTTGCCACTCCTCCTCTTATTACTATTGCCACTTTTGCACAGAGAGAAGCATATGTTGACTCAATCCCATTAGCCTCCTCCCTAAATCCCCCATTGTTTCCTGGAAGCTCATTCCTAGTATCCCCTTTTCGAGCCCCTTCCCCTCTGAATTCTCCTCCACCTAATATCCCTATGACAGGAGAAAATCCCCCTATGACCATAATGGATGCTATTATAGCTACTAGGTATGCTCCCCTTGTGTTACCTCAGCCTCTTAATGCCCTTCCAACAGATGGCTACCTCAAGCAGCTACCCAAGTTTATAGGCAAGGGGGACATAACTGCAAAAGAACACCTTGAAGCCTTCTACAGTTTTACAGATGATCATTTTCTCATGCATGCAGATGTATGGATGAGGATTTTCGTCCATAGTCTTGAAGGCGAGGCTAGAAAATGGTTTAGGGCCTTGCCTCCTGGATCTATTAATGGGATTGAGGCTCTGGATAATGCCTTTTTGATATAGTGGGGAGACAAAAAGGACTTCATGTATTACATGACAGAGTTTGGATCTTTGAAGAGAAAGGAAGGAGAGTCTGTCTCTGAATTCTCCAAAAGATTTAACAAAATGTACAATAAAATCCCCGCTGAGATTAAGCCCTCAGAAGCCTCTGCGAAGATCACTTATGCTAGCGCTTTTGATCCCGATTTCTTCCTTTTGTTGAGGGAAAGGAGAGCCACCACTCTAGCGCACATACAAGACATGGTCGTAGAAGTAGAGTCTAATATATTGGTTGTTGACCGACTCAGGAGTAAGGCTGACAGAGACACACCCAGGAGGAGACTTGAAGCCTCCTCATCCTATTCCTCTCCCCTTCCTCCTCAAATGGATGAGGTAACTAAAGTGTTGAAATCTCTCTTGGCTAGGATGGAAAAGTGGGAGTTAGAGGGGAAGCCCACGTACAGAAACCCCCAGAATACTGATAACAGAGATTTCAAGAGGCCTGGTAACAATATGCCATAGACTTTGCCAAAGGAACAAAGAAGCAGAGACAGGGATGATCAGAGGATTCAGACCCCTCTACAGAATAGCCTAGTTGCTCATGAAGAAGGGGAGGGGGTGGATGAACTCGACCCTGAGATCCACTGCATCGAGGAAACTTCCCCGTTTCCTCATTTGACTCAATCTGCATATGAAGAATCCCTTATCAACACTCAAATCAACGAATTGAGTAAAGGGGAAAAGACCAGCAACACTCCTAGCAGACACAATCTCAGGTCAAAAAGGAAAGAAGGGAATTTTGATAGCCAGGATCAGCCCCTCATAGCGGAAAGGCTTACTAAAGCTGCAGGAACCACTACTAAAGAAAAATAAACTCAGAATGTTTCGCCAACAGCCAAGGAACCTATTTCTGACATAAGGGAAGCTCCTAAGTCTCTCTCCCCCTTTAGTTTTGAGCATGAGATTCATAAGATTAGAATTCCTGTACCCCAATCCGAACTAGTGAAAAATGAAGATTTCAAAAGGTCCCTCTCTAAGCTGCTACAATCCAAACCCCCCCATCCTTCCACAGACTCAATAAATCTTCAAGATGAAAAGCCATCAATTGTCCTAGGTCCCATGGTAGAAGACAGAGATGATTCATCCCCTCCCTTCTACACATCCCTGAACATACATGATAAGGTGTTGCATAATTGCCTCATGACTTCAGGGGCTTCCCACAACCTTATGCCCAAAATAGTCATGGAAGAATTGGGACTGGAGGTGACTAGGGATTACCATGGTCTATACTCTTTCGATTCAAGAAGGGTGCGCCTCGGAGTCATTAAAGACTTGGTGGTCTCTTTATTTTAGCTGCCAATGAAAAGTGTGGTCATGGACATTGTGGTACCTGATGTTCCCCCTAAGTTTGGCATGTTGTTGTCTAGGTCTTGGATTAAAAGACTTGGAGGAACATTACAGATG
Organism: Picea engelmannii; assembly: GCA_009831015.1. Classification (NCBI taxonomy): domain Eukaryota; kingdom Viridiplantae; phylum Streptophyta; class Pinopsida; order Pinales; family Pinaceae; genus Picea; species Picea engelmannii. Next base: position 278,927 of record ML795850.1, read on the forward strand.
GATCTCACATATGCCACCATTCCAGTCTTTGGAGGGGAACACAAGAGGTTGTACAAGGAAGCCCAGCTAGCCTATATTGTCAGTGATGAAGCAAACCCCACCAATCATCCCATCTTTGCACTTGACACTTATTTGGGGTCTAGTTTATTGCAGATCACTGATGCCCCTGAAGCCCCTTTTCAAGTCAAAAGGTAGCTCCCTTTTAATCACAAGATGCCTCCTCCAACCACCTCTGTTTGGAAAATGTTTTTCGATGGGGCTTCTTCTAGTGAAGGCGCTGGCGCAGGAGTGGTTTTCATGTCACCTTCTCAAGAGACCATATCCTTGTCATACAAGCTGGAATTTGAAACCACCAACAATGTGGCAGAGTATGAAGCTCTTGTTCTGGGTTTAAGAGCCGCAAAGGAGATGGAGATAGAGGAGATAGCAGTGTTTGGAGATGCTGAGGTAATTAGTCAGCAAGTCAGAAATGCTTATCAAGCCAAGCATCCTCAGCTCAGGAGCTACATGAATGAGGTGTGGGACTCAATCGAAAATGTATTCTCAGCTTTCAACATCTCTTTTATTCCAAGGGAGAAAAATGTTGTGGCCGATTCTTTAGTTGTTTCATCTAGCCGGTTCAAGATCCCTTTGCTGTCTATGGTCAAATATGATGTTGAAATAAAATATAGGCCCTCTGTACCGAAAAATGTCAAGCATTGGAAGGTATTCGATGATGATCTTGAAATCGAAAAATTTCTCCAATCTGTTGATGAATTTTCTACGTTGCATATTGATCAGGATCCTGACCTTGAAGGTGACCATTACCCTGAGGTGTTTTTAAATGAAATTGCTAATCATCATATTATTCAGCTTCCTAGCAATCACATTCCAAGGGGACTAGTCCCTTTAGAAAGATTGTTTGATGGGAATGATGTGGCAGTAAAGGGTAGGGTTTCAGATGAAGAGGCTGACATAGCTGAGTGCAACATTGGCACACATGAGGAGCCTAAGTTTGTCAGGTTGTCGAGCAGTTTGACCAGAGAACAGAGGGCCGAATATACCGAGTTATTAAGAGAATTTGCTGATATATTTGCATGGACCTATGAAGACCTCAAGACATATGACACATCTGTCATTGAACACAAAATCCCACTGAAGGAAAAGGCTAGGCCATTTAGGCAGAAGCTAAGACAGATAAATCCCATGTTGTTGCCCGTCATGAAAAAAGAAGTGAAGAAGTTGTTAGATGCCCAAATCATTGTCCCCTTGAGATATTCTGAATGGGCGGACAATTTGGTCCCAGTAAGGAAGAAAAGTGGCGAGATAAAGCTTTGCGTCAACTTCAGGAATCTGAACAGGAGCTCAAATAAAAACAATTATCCCCTGCCTAACATGGAACACATATTGCAGAGGGTAACTGGTGCATCTAGGATATCCATGATCGATGGTTTTTCTAGTTATAACCAGATATCAGTCATGCCAGAGGACAAAGAAAAAACGGCCTTCACCACTCCTTGGGGCACATTCATGTATGCCAAAATGTCGTTTGGACTTATGAATGCAGGAGCAACATTTCAGCGAGCCATGGACATAGCCTTCATTGGGGAGAAAGACCAGTTTGTGGTGATCTATCTGGATGACATCAGAGTCTTCTCCAGGTTTGATAAAGAGCACTGCTATCACTTAAGAAAAGTTTTCTCGAAATGTCGGAGGTTTGGTATTTCCCTAAATCCTAAGAAATATTTGTTTGCTATGAAGGAGGGAAAATTGTTAGGTCATATAGTATCAACAAAAGGAGTGAGGATTGATCCCAGCAGGGTAGAGGCAATTCAGACTCTGTCACTTCCTTGGTCTAGAAAGGAAGTTCAAGCCTTTTTAGGGAAGATTAACTTTCTGAGGAGGTTCATCTCAAATTTCACTGAGATGGTGAAACACATCACAGCCATGCTCAGGAAAGGAAAAGAAGTAAAATGGACCGCTGAACCCAGGGAATCTTTTATCCAAATAAAAAGGGCATTGACTGAGGCACCTGTGCTGATCAGTCCTGACTATTCCAAAGACTTCTTAGTTTTTTCTTTTGCTTCTTTTGATATAGTAGCAGCAGTCTTATTGCAAAAAAATGAGGAAGGGAAAGAGCAACCCATTGCCTTCTTCAGTAAAGCATTAAGAGATGCAGAAATCAGGTAAAAGATCATGGAAAAGCAGGCCTATGCCTTGGTGAAAGCTCTCAAAGATTTCAAAGTCTGTGTCTTGCACTCAAAAGTAACTGCATACATTTCTTCAGCCTCTGTGAAGGACATCCTTATACAGCCTGACATAGATGGGAGAAGAGGTAAATGGATTGCCAAGATCCTGGAGTTTGATCTGGAGATCAAGCCCACCAAGTTGATAAAGGGGCAGGGTTTAGCCAAGTTGCTGGCTAAATCCAATTGCAAAGCCTTAGGGATTAGCTTCATCAATGCTTTCTTAGGAACTCAGCAAGCTAATTCGCTCAGCCAAAGTTCTTGGGACAACTTGCCACTAACAGAATATGCCTGGTATCGAGACATCTTGTACTTTCTGCAGGAGTTGAGGCCCCCTGATGGAATGGGTAAAAGTAAGGCAAGGTATTTAAAACTCAAGGGAGTCAAATATTGCCTCATTGTCCAAGTCTTGTACTGGAGAGACCCTCTAGGGATGTTACTAAAGTGTTTGAACCCACAGGAATCCCAGAAGGTTATATTTGAATTCCATAATGACCATTGTGGAGGGCATTATTTTTGGAAGACCACAGCTCACAAAATTCTCAGAGCTGGGTACTACTGGCCCACCTTATTCATCGATGGCTACAGAGAAGTCAGAGCTTGCATCAGATGCCAAAAGTTCTTAGGAAAGCAGCAGCTTAGGCCACTACCACTAAAGCCTATAATGGCTTCAACACCTTTTCAACAGTGGGGGCCAGACTTCATCGAGGAAATCCATCCTCCCTCAAGCGACCAACACAGATGGATCCTGGCTACAACAGACTATTCCACTAAGTGGATAGAAGCTGCCCCGACCAGAAGTGCATCACACAAAGTAATTATCAGGTTCCTGGAGGATATCATACCCAGATTTGGTTGTCCCAGCAAGATTGTCACTGATAATGCTGCTTCGTTCAAATCTGAGCCTCTGATTAAGTTTTGTGAGCAGTTCCAGATCTCTCTAATTCACTCCACCCCCTATTATCCGTAAGGAAATGGACTGGCAGAATCTTCCAATAAAATCCTAATCAAGCTCATTAAAAGATTATTGGAAGATAATAAGACGGCTTGGGATTCAAAGCTCAAATTTTCTCTATGGTCCGATCGAGTGACAACGAAGAAGTCCCTGGGCACCTCGCCTTTTCATTTGGTTTATGAAACAGAGGCGATTTTTCCCACTTAGCTTGCCTTACTTGTAGCGAAGTTCTTTCAATAATATGAAGGAGAGCCGGATCATATGGTCAGAAGGATTCATCAGATGGTGGAAATACAACAGATCAGGGAATAGGTGATGGACGCAGCTCATAGTCATCAGCAGAAGGTCAAACGGGCCTTTGACAGGAAGGTCAGAAAGAAGGAGTTTGAGATCAGATATTTGGTGCTTAAGTGGGATGCACCCAGATAGGATACGGGCAAACACAGCAAGTTTAACGCCCTATGGATCGGGCCTTTCAAAATCTCTGAGGTATTCTCAAATAACACATACAGGTTGCAGTATTTGGAGGGTGAAGAGGTTTTTAACACCCCAGTAAATGGGCATTTTCTGAAGAAATGTTTTGTTTGAGCCTTAGACGACTCCTTTGTTTGTAAATATTGTCCTTTTGGTTCTTTGTCTATTTTTATTTTTTGGCTTAGTAAATGACTCCATAGCCCAATAGCAAGGCACTGAAGCTACAAAATGAGTTCTTAGAGCATCGCAAAGACGACTCTATCCCCCATGGAGCCTAAATGTTAGCAACAATTCTTGTCTTGGGCGTAAGAGCATCCAGGTCTGCAGGCTGCACGACAAGCGCCCAAGCGTAGCACAGAAAAATCTCATTTCTGGTTACCAATCAAGTGAGCGGGTGAAGTTAGGTTGTCAATGGCCAATATCCATCTATAGAGAAGATCGACGATCAGTGGGTAATCGTGGTTAGCAGAGTTGTGCTAGGATTAGTGCAATGGATAGCGCTTATATATCACCAAAAAGATCTTAGCCGTCCATCCCGGAGGATAAGTGGCACACAATCGAGCTCTATCGCCACTTTGCCCTTCGTGACTTTGGAGGACAAGGATCAACCTCCTCCCATTCCCGAGACGTGAAGTGTCGAAGGCATCTAGGTTTTGGGCCCACAATATTGTCGAAGCAATCTCAGCCATTCATCAAAGGGGACACATGGCACGTGCTCGGGCTCTGTCGCAGCTTCGCCCATCGCGAATTTGAAACACCTTTTCTCTACAGCTGGGATCCCCGAAACACGAAGTGTTGAAGGCACCTAGTGTCACAACTTTGGACATCGCGATTTTGGAATGCAGGGGTCTCCTCCCTCCCATTCATAATACGCAAGATGAGAAAACACCTTGGGCGCGGGCCCACAGTCACAACGCAAGGTCGTATGGGTTTTAGTCACCAAGGGTCTCGAATGCTAGAATGAGGGAATTTCTCGAAAAGAGGAGGATCGAAGCGCCTTAGAAAAATGCTCCAGGTCATGACCATGGGGTACCACAAGGGAAGCCAACCTCCTGAGCTCGGAAAGCAAGCGTGTGGTCGTTTCTTGTGCTCGAAGTTTCGGTCGCTCACCATAGAAGGGAGCGATTAATGAAAAGCAGGCTGGTAGATGAAACTTTAGTTCTAGCCATGAATGTGAGGCATGGAGGTTCTGGTAGGCAGTCTGCCCAAGACTGTCTGGTGTGCAGGTTGATCTAAAAGGCCCATGCCAATTTGATGTTCTCTTCCAACCAAAGAACCTGCACATGATAGGTTGGACTTTAATGTCTCAGCTACCCTGCTGATGCTAAGGGAAGCGTACTGCTCTGAGTATATATTCTGAATTATTGTATTTTTGTAGTATTGGTGGTAGAGCAAAGCTCCCGATTGTAAAGTTTTAACAGAGGCTCTAGTTCTCTGGTTATGTATCTGTATATGAGATTTCTTTTTTTATAACAGATAGCTTTCTTATCCCATCTAGTTTCATCTCATACTGAGAGAGTTCATGATCAACTGATTCGTGTGAATTACTGTGATTGTGTTATGATAAAGGATTTATTGTAACACTGTTATATTCTCCAGTGTTGCCTATATTTGAGTGTGAGAGGATCTTACATTCAAGTTTTTCATCTACAGGCTGTTAGAAGCTCGATGCCTACAACAACCCTCATCCTTTCCTCACAGAAGTCTTCCTCCTATTCACCCTTACTACAACTCATTGTCTGAAGTTTAACTAAGACCTCACCTACTTGTGCATTTCCAGCCTAGTTTCGGTGTTAGAACGATATCGTTCCAAGTTTTCTTCCACTCGATCACCCTCTATAAACAAATCGTGACATAAAACTGATGGGCATCAGGCTCTGCTCCTGCTGCAATCCAGGAGTGACTTCCAACACCAACACATGTCAAGTACAGTAACTAAATATGATGTAAAGTCAAACCTTTTACCTATTTGAGTGATCTGATAAACTGGGAGAGATTTATAGAAAGATTTGGAACATGTAAAACATTCTCAAAACTTCCATTAGGGAGTTCCACTCTTCCCTTTACTACAATGGTTATTGGAGTATCATCCCCCATGAGAATAGGAGGTCTAGAACATGAACTCAAAGAAGTAAAAACTTCCTCTTTAGCTGCCATATGATGTGATACACCAGAATCTATAATCCATGAATCAGATGAGGAATTAATTGCAATCAAAGCATGATGATTACCTTTCTTAGGTGCATGCTCTTCTTCCTTCTTCTTCTTTGCTCCTTCGGGAATGAATTCTCCGAGGTTATCTTTTGAAGTACTTGTGTCATAAGATCGATCTGCTTTTTCATACATGTGGATTATTCATGATTTGGTTTATTGAAATATGTGCACTACTTTCCCTTCTTCTTCTTCCCTTTGGAATTTAATAATCTTTGGAACCTGAAGAATCCTTGAAGGATTTCGAATATCTCCTTCTTTAACTCTGGATGTAATAGCTCCTTTCGTTTCTAATTTGATTTTTGATTGGATGACCCTTTTCCATCATGCATCGTGAGTGAATCTGCTTTGGGATATTTCATAAGGCCCATCTGTATGATTTTTTTTTTCTCTTGTGTGAGAGACTCAATGAACTAAGCCATCGTAGGCATTTTCCAATTTTCTCCCAAAAGACATCTGCCAGAATGGAAATTGGAGACATATACAACATATTCTAATCCTAGCTTGGCCAATATTGTTAGAATAAGTTGTTTTTCTTGTGTAGACTTTTCAATACCACATTCACCCAAGCTCAATATCAAAGACTTAAATTTAGTAAATAAATCATGTATATCAAAACTTTTAGGGTCTAAGGTATTCAACTCTACCTCAAGCATATGACCTCGCATCTCATCCTACTTTCCAAAGAGTCCTTCCAAGGTGGTCCATATCTTGTTTGGATTCTTACATGCAGCAACATGAAACCATAAATTAGTGGAGATTAACTCAAGAAGTAGTCATGTGGCCTCATCATTACGATTCACCCATATGGTCTTCTCAAGCATTGATGTAGGTTATGTTTCTGACGCCATCGTCAAATTACACAGTCCTTTTCTTTTGAGTTGGAATGCATCCTTTGGATTCCATTAAAAATATTTTTACCATGTGATTATTATCACCAGACTTGATTGAAGAAGTAGCATTTTCTCCATCCCTGCTATCGATTCTGAAAAGATCACGAAAACCCAGATCGTGGATTCTGAGATATGACAGAGGGTTCTATGGTAGTTATAGATATGATAAAACAACTATATATCCTAAAATATGATTTGGGTTTTGGATATTTTTGGTGAGCATGAGCATCCCTATGTTATACGTCTCTGGTAAAAATTTCAGCCCAACCCTGATTGCGGATTTCGAGATATGGCTATTTTACTGTAGAAAACCAATTTTTTGGAGGGCGGTTGAATTGTCGCACCCTAAAGAATGATATCGTGCAACGATGTTGAATCATCGCACCCTAGAGAATGTGTATAGGCTGCGGCGATTCCCGAGGAAAATTTTTCTCTCAAGTGTGAGTTAGATCGTCGCACCCTTTGATAGAAATAAGTTGTGACGATTCCAACCGTCGCACTCTTCGATAGGGATAGGTTGTGACGATGGAGAAAAATAGGTTTACTCAATCCTCTTTCACTCTTCTATAGCTTGTCTGGGTTTCTCCAAGCAGCTCGGCTCTAATACCGTGTCAGTGTTTCATGGAAACCTGCACAGGATACCTAGCTAAAGCATACACAAACAAAGCTTATCAAGAAAAGGAAGAGAGATACAATATGAAGAATGAGAATCAATGTATGTTATGATATGTTCAATGAGTGAGTGATATTCACTCATATAGGCAATGACATCCTATCTTAGGAATGCATGCATAATAGTGATGGTCTAAAATTAGAAAGCCTAAAATAGAACTAGTCAGTTAACTCCCACTGAACTAGTGTGTTGAAAATAGAAATTTCTCCAAAACTTCTCACAATGGGAGAGTTATGTTATGAAATGAGATTCACATGATCTTTATTTATACAAAAGTCCTAAGACATAGTTTGTCCACTTAGAAAGGGTAAAACATAATATAAGGGGTCAACAACCCTTATCTTACCCCTTGAACAAATAATAATATTTAATTTTCACTTTAACACATTAGAAACCCTACAAGTAAGATGATGTCACCCCTTTAGGGGACATTTTGACACTTTTACAAGTCGTTAGATAAGAATAAAGAGGTCGTTGGGGCTCCTTGAGCCTCCTCTTCATGTGCTAGAGACAATCCATGTCTCCTCCATTCAAATCATGCCAAGTGTAAATGTGCAATAACTCCATCACCACCAAACCCTCTCAAGCATGACGCCAAGCCTAAAAAATTGATGTTTTGCCTCTCCTAGGAAAGTTGTTTGGGTAATAGGGGTTGGGTAAGATCCTCCATGATTCCATGTAATCCTCCAAAGTCATTTCTCTGTGATCCAGTGTGCGGGCCTACAACATCCAACCTATGAGATTCTTCCCCCATGGAAGCCCAAGATAGGCTTGTTCTCCCAAAACTGGCCACCAAGCAAGGTCCTGCAAAACAAAAGGGTACACCCTCCAAAGATATCAATTCAAATATATCATGACAAGTGTAAACCACATCTAATAAACAAGGCACCTAAGAATGTGCATCAAAACTACCTCATCAAATTAAACAAATGCTCAAATACCCTATACAATTGACCAAGTTTAAGTATGGGAGGGGTGACATAAAAGTCCTATTGGGTAGACCAAAACCCTTAAGTAGGGGATGCTCCCAAGGATGGCCTTTCAAGGTTATGTAATGGACGATGAGGTGGGAGGGATTTAGACTTCACAGGTCAATGATTTTCATGACAGACAGGGGCTCGTATTATCTGATTTATGGGTGTCGTTGTAGAGGGTGTGTGGCACATTTGTTTGCAATGCACTTTTTCCAAACCCATGTTCTTTTCATTCTTTCTTCCTAGCACTTCCTTTATCTTTATATTTGTTTCATGTTTTAAGAAACAAGTTGATGGTCATCGTCATGGCTTGGTGTCCAGATAACGACAGTGTCATTCAAAAATACCTCACAGAAATGAGAAGGTTGGCTCTTGATGAGACCCCCTTTCTCTTAGTTGTGTAACTGAGAACCACCACCCTAGCTTGGTGACTGGATGATGGTAATGTCATGCCACTAAATACCCATGATCACGATAGGTCAGCTCATGATGAGACCTCCCATCCTCCAACTAACCCCTTGAGCATTCACTATCATTTATTTTTGTAGGTACCCCATTTCTTATAGAGAAGTGCTTCATTTGTTTCTCGGGGATCCCTGGGAGAAGAATCTGGAAGGTATATATTTAGGCTTTTATATTTTTATCCAACAATAATACCTTTGGTCTGTCAGCCCATTCTTCCCATGAAATGAGGTGCAATCCCTTATTGGGTCACTAAATTCAAAGGGCCTATAAGAGGGAAATATTATGGGAATGTAATGAGCGAAAAGTGGTAAGTATGGTCGGGAATGGTACAACAACCCCTTAAGGGACCCCCAGTCACAAACCTCCCCCAAAGGTTGGCCACTTACTAGGAAATCTATGACACTCACCAAGGTGAGACAGGGTCAAAAGCATAATGTCCAATAAGATGTTCTATAATCAAAAGCAACTTAGATACAACATGTTTAAATGCCTCAAATATTAGGGTGATTACCTACCACAATACCTGACTTGTATCACATGGAGCAAGACCCATCTGCCTTCCGGATGTTGGTTGGTGTGGTAGATGCGCTAACAATGGATCAGAATGTGGTGATAGAGCGGGCTTCCATATGTACAAGCGAGCACTGCTAGTCATGTGGTCTCTCATCACTCCATAGCTGCAACTTGAGGGCCTTGAGACATCATCTCCTTAGTCGTCCCACAAAATGGGGATAACAAGGCCAACATTGAAATATTTTTTTGGTTATTAACATGTTAATATTTTTTAAGTTTCAAATGTCAACTCCACATTGAGCATAGACAAAATTACACATCTCCTTACTACACTATAGTAATTTGAAAAAGAAAATACTGAGAATGAGTCAACAATTGAAACATATAATTTTGAAAATATCAAGTTTAGGGAGAAATAAAAAATATATATTAGAAAAATCAATGAAAGTATGTATAATGAGAGGGGGGAGGGGGTAGGGGATCGAAATAATATGTATATTAGAAATAATATAAAAGTATAATGAGAGGGGGTAAGGGATCGAAAAATCAATGAAAGTGTGTCCAATTTATTAACAATATAATATTGCCTTTTTTAAAGTAATTAAAAGAACTAATAATTGAAATGGGAAAGGATAATGGGAGGAGAGGGGGGTGGCTCTTATGAAGAGAAGAGAAAATAAATCAAATTAGAGATGAGGCTTGGATGATTGGATGAAACTAGATTAATGAGAAGATTGTAAATTATGGGTCGCTAAGAGTGGCTTAGTTTATAATTTTGTTTGTGATTGAAATTGTCATATTGTTTTCTATTTACAGGGTTTATCTAATAATGTGAGTGGAGTAAAGGGGAATTGATGCTAAAAATTCAATGTGATAAAATCAAATGAGATATTTTATGTTGTGAGAATGCTCATCAGTGATACATTTGTTAATGAAATTATGAAAGGTATTGGCAATATGTTCTTTGAGGCGAGTTTAGATGGATAAACCAATGTTGTTGATGTAGGATTTGTCACAAGAATAGGCAATTTGGTAAACACCTTGACAAAGTAGTAATTAGTTTTATCTTCTACACTTGTAAACATTTGTTTGAGTATTTTGTGAGTTTTAGAGAAATATTTGTTGCTCTTTTGGCTAAGATTTTAGAAATTTGATCTATGATGCCATGAATTTAAGGTAGGGATTTGGGCTCGGTGTGGAGAAGTGGAAGGGGGATTATTGGTTTTGTATTTTGAGTGGAGGATAGAACATAAATATTTTTTAATTTAGGAAATATAATAGGAATTAGCTTGGAGGGATTTGGGGAGGTGAGTATTTTCTTCGTTTAAATGTTGGGGAGCAAAAATCCTTATAGCTCAAGAATCTAGAGTTTTGAGGACAATAGTTTTTTGGGTAGGATGGCGGTGGGATTGGGCACAGGGGTATTTGTTAGTGTGAGTATTTTCATGAAAACTTTGTGGGAGGGAGCCATTAGGTTGACAAGTGACTAGGGTAGATAATTGTCTTATTGGGTTTCCATGTTGAATTGAATGGGACGAGATACATTGTTGAGGTGGTTAATAAACTTGTTCAAGGAAGATTCTCCATGGGGATAAATAAAAAAGGTGTCATCTACAAATCAAAACAAATATTTGAACTTGAGAGGGGAACTATTGAGGAGTAAGGTTTCAAAGTGTTCCATGTTAAAGTTGGCAACTATATGGGACAAACAAAGATAAGTTTCATATTCCTGTCATTGATGAATTATAAGATGAATTTCATGGAGAAAACTTTTTTACTACATTGGATCTTTGTTTGGGATATCATCAAATCAGAATGAGATAGGAAGACATTTCCAAACCAACATTTAGAACACGTGAAGGTCATTATGAGTTTTTGGTTAGGCCATTTGGACTTACTAATTCACATTCAACATTTCAAATCTTGATGAATTCTATTTTCAAACCCTTCCTTAGAAAATTTGTGTTGGTATTTTTTGATGACATACTAATCTACAACAAATCATGGGAAGAGTATGTACAACGTGTTGATAGAGTATTACAACTTTTGGAAGAGAAACAACTTTATGCAAATCCTTCCAAGTGTTCCTTTGGGGTTCAAGAAGTGGAATATTTGGGTCACATTGTATATCATGAAGGTGTAAAAGTGGACCCTAACAAAATTAAATATATGAGGGAATGGAAAATTCCCAAAACCTTGAAAAAACTTAGAAGATTCTTAGGATTGACAGGCTATTACCACAAGTTTTTCAAGAACTATGGTCATTGTAGTTTCACCTCTAATGGAATTTTTAAAGTAGGAAACATTTTAATGTACTCAAGAAGAAACCAAATATTTTGAAAAAATTAAGGAGACCATGTGTACAAATCTTGTCCTAGCCACACCTGACTTCACAAAAACATATATTGTGAAGTGTGATGCCTCAGTCCATGTCATTGGTACAGTTTTAATGCAATAAGGAAGGTTCCTTGCCTTTGAAAGTATCCAACTTAAAGGGAAAAACTTACTCAAACCCATTTATGAAAAAGAAATGTTGGCCATATTACATGCAGTTAATAAATGGTGTCGTTACCTAATAGGAAAACACTTCAAAGAAAAAACATATCATGATAGTTTGAAGTACTTATTGGAGTGATGATCATATTCATAAGAAAGAAAAAAATGGGTTACAAATATGTTAGGTTATGACTTTGAAATTATCTACAAGAAAGGAAAACACAATATTGTAGTAGATGCACTTTCAAGGAAATAAGAAGAAACAAAGGGTTCACTATGTGTTATTTCTATTCCACAATCTGATTGGGTGGAAGAAACAAGGATAAAATGAAAGCAAGATCAAGAGGTATGCAAGATCATTCAACAACTACAAGAGGACCCCAGTGCATTAGAAAAAATTGTATGGAATAATGATGTGTTATGGTATCATGATCTCCTATCTTTATGTAAGAATTCCCAACTCAAACAAAAGGTCCTTCTAGAATTGCACACTTCTCCTATAGGAGGACATTCAGGGTTCTTGAAAATTTACCACAGGATAAAGAAGGATCTTATTTGGAAAGGTCTTAAAAATGATGTTCAAAATTTTGTGTTTGAATATGTGGTCTGCCAACAAAATAAGAGAGAGACTATCAAGACACCATTTCTCCTACAACCATTATTTATACCAAGTCAACGTTGGGAAGAAGTTTCAATGGATTTTATTATAGGTTTACCTAAAATTGAAGGAAAGACTATCATCATGGTAGTAGTGGATCGACATAAAAACTATGCCCATTTTTTCTCTCTTTCTCATCCTTTTAAAACAAGTACAATAGTTGTAGCATTCATGTAAACAATTCAAAAGCTACATGGAGTCCCCAAGATTATTGTAAGTAACATAGATCTAATTTTCACTGGAAATTTTTGGATTGAATTATTTTCTTTTTTGGGTACTCGGTTGGCTCACAACTCATCTTAACATCCTCAATTTGATGGGTAAATTGTAGTATACCTAGGGAGGTAATATGGAAGGTACCCAATGGGAATGGTAAATTGTAGTATACCTAGGGAGGTTTGTTAGTTGTAATTTATGAATGAGTTATAACACCAATAGATGAGTCTATGCAAAAAATTAATGAGTTATTAAGTAGTTGTAGAAAAAAATTTCAACAACAAGTATATTATCAAGTTAGCCAATATTAGTGTTAGTAAAGTTAGTAGAGAGCTTAATATAGTTGAAAGAAAGTGTTTTTTGATCAATTTCAGCACAAGAGAGCTATGTAACTAGTGCCTTGGGGCTATGGGGTCTTGACAACAACAAATGCAACTACACTTGGAGCTTGATCTAGTTGCAACCAAGAGGTAGGACATAAATCTAAGATGATAACACATTAGGGCCTTAGAGGTTGAATCCTAAGGAGAAGGATTTCTAGGGTGTAATAACTTTTGGGCCCTAGAAACCTTTTCTCCCTTCTTGTAACTTCAACTAGGTCAAAATCAAGAAGTCTAGGGCCAAAATCCTAAAGTGATAGAACTTTGGGGCTTTAGGAGTCTAAACCTAGCAAGGATTCCTTCACAAATTTTGGATAAAATTAACCTTGTGAGAGGAGGAATCACTTATGCTTCTCTCTTAGGGTTTCACCAAGCAAGACATCTAGAATGAAAAAGTAAAATTTACATGAAACATTAATAACATGAAGATAAAATTGCAAAAAAATCATTAACTTCACCATGATACCATGAGATAAAACCCTAATTGAAGAAATTCCATCCAAAAATTAGCAAAGAGCATCCACAACTTGGAATTCCAAATATAGCGCATAAGGTAGAAGAGCTACATAGCCCAACAGGTAAAAAATTTCAAATTTAATGTCTCTCAATGAGAGTTTTGATTATCATAAAATGAAATGAGATGGTCCTCTATTTATATGAGGCCATATTAACCAATTTGTCCACATAAAATTGTCAACAACAAATTAAAAGAGAGCCAAACCCTTCATTTGCCTCTACAATATGCCAAAATGAAATATATATAAAGTAAAACACTAAAAAGGGTGACGATATGCCCTGGAAGGGTGACATAGGGCTGAAAAGTGAGACGTCAAGCCTCAAACAAGAGATTGTTGGGCCTCCAAAGGCCATGTGTCATGCTCTCATATGCAAAAGTTTCATGCCATGTGTCATGCTCTCACATGCAAAAGTGTCATGCCATGTGTCTCCTCATATCAAACCACCTTCGAACATATGATCCATCAAACCCTAGCTTCCAAGGTGACATCAAGGGATAGAGAGTGATTTCCTAGGCCTCCAAAGGCCACATCCAATTATAGAGAGGTGATGCCATGTGTGGTTCATCATCCTAAGCCTTTCTCATGAGGCTAGACATCCTTAAAAGGTGCAACTCTCATCATCAAGAGTCTCCCAGATGTGGGGTATGGAATCCATCCTATGGGATTTCAACCCCCTATGAAGGTCCAAGTGGCATAGTTTCTTCATGAATAGATTTCACTGGACAAGATCATGCAAAGATAAATAAGTACGCCCTCCAAGGGTCCACAAGGCATATGAATCATGCTAATTAATCCACATTTAAGAAATGAACCACCCAAACAAGTGCATTAAATACCCCATTTTCAAATTAATCAAATTCTCAAGACCTTATAAACTTTTCCAAATTTAGGTATGAAAGGGGTGTCATGGTGCCCTATTGGGTAGGACAATCCCAAAGTCAAGGAATGTTTCCCAAGAAGACCCTCCCTAGATCATGTAATGCGTATGAGGTGGATTCGGGGAAGACTCTTGGGCATGGGGTTCTTGACATATCAAGGGTTCATATTGTCTCTTTTATGGGTTCCTTTTTGGAGGGCGAGCTACGTCCTTGAGTTACCATTCATTTGCAATGCAACCTTTTTCCAAGCCCTTTATTTTCCCTTTTCCATGCAATTCCAAGTTCAAGTCAATATGGTGTGAACAAGAAATAAAATACACCACACGCTCTACCTTGGAAAGAGTTATTTATTAAGTTCGAACATTGAGTGCTATGTGCAATGGAAATAAAAGAGCACCACAATGACACTTGAAGTTAGAACACATTGGGTGTTATATTACTGGAAATAAAAGAACACCCCAATGCACTCCCCCTTCAAGCATGACACTTTTATTTATTTATTTTCAATTAAAAGTTTCGTATTCCTTTAGAGAAATGTTTCATGGCTTCCAAGACTTTAGGGAAAGCATTTATGTTCAATTTTAGTTACAACACCTATGGGCCTTTAATCCCTTCTTCCCATGAAATTAGGTACAAACCCCTCTTGGGGTCAATGAACCCAAAAAAACAAAAGATGGGGAAATAGAGGGGAATAAGTATGGAAAGTGGTAGGTATGAGTGGTAATGGCATAGTGACCCTTCAAGGAAACCCCCCAGTAGGAACCCTTTTCCCGAGGGTGACCAACTTACCAGGATACCATGTCAACCACCAAGGTGAAATTAGGAAAAAGATATAATTTTCAAGCAAATGTTTCATAATCAAGGAAGGACTATTTTCAACATTCTCAAATGACTCAAATATTAAAGTGACACTTACCATGAGACTGGACTTTTCACCTCATGAAGCAAGACCTGTTGTCTATTGGGGGGCAAAACGATGTAGTGGACGTTGTTCTACTACTAGCGATGAGTGGTGATGTAATTTGAAAAGGAGAGGATCTATCTTCTTAATGTGGGATTTACTCATTAATCTAACTCTCTACACTCCATGTCTGTTACCTACAAGCCTTCAAACATCATCTCCTTAGTTACCCCTAGGCATGGGGGGTAACATCTGGCTCCAACATGGGGACATGTGCTCATTGTAGAACGCATGAGAACCTCATCATCTCTGGTTTTCCAAGACCTGCATTCCTACACCCACTTCAACCAACAAAACACTTTAGAAGTATCTATCAGTGGATGTTATCCGCCGGATGTCAATGATAAACCAAAACCATGCTTGAAAAGAAAAATTTTCCTTAGCTATGACATAATAAACCAAAATTTTCAATGATAAAAAAAGAAATCTCCTAACATGTATCTATCATATGTACAAATGAAAAAGAAACATGTATATGCAAATATATGCAACTATACTAACATTATATGCATGATGCAACATATATGAAATGCAATGCATAGTGAAAATTCTTGTCCTAACCTACCTACCCTAGTCTATGTTAGTTAAAATGTTTGGTATAATCATATGAAGAGGTATGGTCATAAGCCTTCCCTATCCATCTCAGGACAAGGATGAAAGAATCATGAAAAGGAAGATCCTCATCCTTAGCTACCAAAACAAGGCTCGAATACCGATAAGGAATGAGAAGGAACCTAAGGAAAACTCTAAGGTTTCCCATGGAAGAAGAAAGAGAAGGGTAAGGGATCAAATCAGGCCTAGAGAAAACAATTTTCTCCCAACACAAGGTCTGTTGATCTTGTGTGTGAAACCGAAAACCCTTACAATAATCAATAGGTTGAAAACAAATCTACCCCACATGTAAGTGACCATCACGAGGAAAACTCTGAACCAAATATATAGTGGAACATAAAGGTGAAAAGGGAAAAGGGGAAAAGGCTAGAAATCCTCATTATGAAAATCATGCTCTAGACCAATCATGTCCTTACCTTCATTGATGTCAGAGCACAATGGTAATTGAAATCCCTCTCCATAGAATAAATACAATTTCCCCAAAGAATAATTATCAAACCACCCAGGATACAACCGAAAATCATCATGAGAATGTTGCACTAGGTCATCCATGGGTGGTTGAAACAAATCTATAATCATGTCATCATCTTGTTTCCAAGATCTTGAATGAGTAGCAATCACATATGCTTTTTATAAATGAACAATTGAATATGACCTTCAATGTGATAAATGGGATCTCCACTAGGACAAATCGCATGCCATTTACGTCTCCGAACAAGTATAAACTCATCAATGTTTTTAATCACATCATCGCATTTTTCATAACATGAAGGGTCTAATGCATCCAAGGGTTCCTATAACACTTCTTCACTTTACTAATGATAGAATATACCATCATCAAAGTCTTGGAAAGGAGTATAGATTACCGCATTATTTTCTTTATGTGTAGGAGGGATGGGAGATTGGATGACTTCATCAAATGAAGGAGAAAATATCAGGGCTTTGTCTTCATGAGGAGCCTCTTTGTGGATTAGGTATTCAACATGGTATGTTTCATAAAAGTGTTTTTCTTCGGCATATTCACAAGGAAACTCATGTTCTTCTCGGTAATATTCCTCATGATCCACCTCTTCATGCTCTCATTCTTCAATCAAGTATTTGTTGTCTTTAACATAATCATGAGGTAATGTTTGCTCCTCTTAAAGGGGATGGTAACCCTCTTCACAAGTTTCTTCCTTGGGTTATTTCCCTGGAGATGCATGATCTTCAAATCTCTCATCCAAGACATGATCAAGATATGGAGGTTCTTAACTAATAAACTCTTCATCACTTACTTGTTTGTTTGGAGGGGGAACTTCATCAAGGTCCGCATCTTCTGAATCATCCCATTCTTTTCCCTCCACATTCAACTCCAATATCTTGGATAAAACCCAAGGTTGGTCATACTTCTCTCGTATGTTGGCACATAGTGTTTTTACTTCGAAGTATGCCTTAGCAAGCTCTTCCTTTGTTGAAGCTTCGAAACATTTCACATATTGGTTAATTGCAAGGTCATGTTCTTCTCATCTTTGTGCACACAAGTCAATCAAGAGATGAACATCTTGGCATGATCAACCAATTCCTTGCAAAACTTCTTATCTTCTCTGACACTCTCCTTCAGCCTTTGGGATAATTATTCACATTGTTTTGGTTCTTCAAAGACTTCTTCATCTTCCTCAACAAGCGAAACAATTATCAATGCATCGTCTTCATCAATATAATCTCCCTCATGAGCATGGTGTGCTAACCTAAGGTCTTATACAAGATGGTCAGGGAAGAAAACTTCCCTCCTAAGGGAGGTTGTGAGCTCTTGAAGAGTATCTTCGTATGTATGAAGAGGTGGGGTACAATACTTGAGAAAATTACTAAGGATGTGTATGAAGGAATATATCTTGATATGTCTCTGTAATGTGAATGACAAAGAAAATATAAACAATTTTATGTGTACATCTTCATGTGATACTCCTTTTCTTTGTATGTACTTCGAGAATTATACAACATGAGAGATGCATGAATATGGATCATCATCATTTTTTACTGGACAACATGCGAACAACCTTATATGTATCTCATTTGGATACCCAAGAATACCTTCAAAATAAATATAAGGATATGACTCGGGAATATTATTGAATTTCACCATGATTCCTTTATTTAAGGAATTTGAGGAGAAGACGATACATCAAAATATATATCAATGAACTCTCTAGATAATTCCTAAAGAGGATCATCAAAGGAAGGTGAGGGAACTACCCTTAGTGGAGTCACTAGGTAAAATTTTAAGATAAGGGCTTCGAAAAAGTTTTCCAAAGATAATGTCGTTGAGGAGAATGACTCAATCCTCCCCAACAACAGTGCCAAAATGTTATCGCAGTATTTGTACTTGTGCAAATCCCACCACAAGTAACCCAAATCTTGCATAACTATGGAAGATCCTACCACTATCACCTTAGTAAGAACTTCCCTCATTTTAGTGATGGAAGAGGTACACCACAAGGGAGGTTTCCTTGGTGACCTCAAGGGATCAAAGTAGCAAGTACAGTAGCCAAGCCTATCCCCCTCTCTCTTGATCACTGAGTAAAAGGCCTAGGTCAAGGAAATATAAGAGGTATAAGGTTTTTTTAGTACCTTCCCGGAACAAGAACACTTTATAGCATGTAAATGATTATTTCCAAGTTCAAATAATCAATAAATGCCTTTTAAAGACACTAGACATGAAAAGTTGCCATGGTTTTTGTGAATTTGCAGCAATGAATAGTAGTACAACATCAATAGATAAATTATAATAACAACAACAAATATTGATTAGAAATGCAACAATTGACAAGGAAAACTTCACAAAAATCCACTAGAACAATATCCAATTGTTAGATGCAATTTTTGAATGAGTTAGACCACCAATAGGTAAGTGTATGCAATAAACTAATGAGTTATCAGGTGGTTGTAGCAAACTTTTGCAACAACAACAAGTTTACTATCAAGTTAGTCAATATTAGAGTTAGTAAAGTTAGTAGAGAGCTTAAGAGAGTTGAAAGAAAGTGTTTGTTGATCAATTTCACGACAAGAGAGCTATGTAACTAGTGCCTTAGGGTTATGGAGTCTTTACAACAACAAATACAACTACACTTGGATCTTGATCTAGTTGCAACAAGATGTACGACACAATCTCTAAGGTGCTAGCACATTAGGGCATTAGAGGTTGAATCTTAAGGAGAAGGATTTATAAGACCGTGCAAGAAATTTTGGGCCCTAGAAATCTTTTCTCCCTTCTTGCACATTCAACTAGATCAAAATCAAGAATTCTAGGGCCAAAATCCTAAATTCCTAGCACTTTCGGGCTTTAGGAGTGTAACCCTATCAAGGATTCCTTCGCAAATTTTGGACAAAATTAACCTTGTGATAGGAGGAATCACGTATGCTCCTCTCTTAGGGTTTCACCAAGCAAGATGTCTAGCATGAAAAAGTAAAATTTACATGAAACAATAATAGCATGAAGATAAAATTGCAAAAATTTCACTTACTTCACCAAAATACCATGAAATAAAACCCTAATTGTATAAATTACATCCAAATATCAGCAAAGCACATCCACAATTTGACCTTCCAAAGATAGTGCACAAGGTAGAAGAGCTAGATAGCCCAATAGGGCAAAACTTTCAGACTTAATGTCTCTCAAGTAAGAGTTGTCATGATCATAAAATGAAATGAGATGGTCCTCTATTTATATGAGGTCGTCTTAACCAATTTGTCCACATAAAATTTTCAACAACAAATGAAAAGAGGGTTGACCCCTTCATTTTCCTCTAAAATATGCCAAAATGAAATATACATAAAGTAAAACCCTAAAAAGGGTAACGTCATGCCCTACAAGGGTGACGTAAGAATGAAAAATGAGACATCAAGCCTCAAAGAAGAGATCGTTGGGCCTCCAAAGGCCATGTGTCATGCTCTCATGTGAAAATGTGCCATGTCATATGTCTCCTCATATTAAACCACCTCTGGAACCATACCATACATTAAACCCTATCCCTCAAGGTGACATCAAGGGCCATAAAGTGACATCCTAGGCCTCCAAAGGCTACATCCAAGTACATAAAGGTGACGTCATGTGTGGTTCATCATCCTAAGCCTTCCTCATGAGTCTAGACTTCATAAAAAGGTGCAACGCTCATCATCAACGGTCTCCCAGATGTGGGGTATGGCATCCATCCTATGGGATTTCAACTCCCTATGAAGGTCTAAGTGGTATAGTTTCTTCATGAATAACTTTCATTGGGAAAGGTCCTACAAAGACAAACAAACACACCCTCCAAGGGTCCACAAGTCATGTGAACCATGCCAAGTGATCCACATTTAAGAAAAGAACCACCCAAACAAGTGCATTAAATTCTCAAGAACTTATAAAATTTGCCAAATTTAGATATGGGAGGGGTGTCATGGTGCCTTATTGGGTAGGACAATCCCAAAGTCAAGGAATGTTTCCCAAGAAGACCCTCCCTAGATCAAAGAATGAGTATGAGGTGGACTGGGGAAAGACTCTTGGGCATGGGGTTCTTGACATATCAAGGGTTCATATTGTCTCTTTTATGGGTGCCTTTGTGGAGGGTGAGCTACATCCTTGAGTTATTCTTCGTTTGCAATGCAACCTTTTTCCAAGCCCTTTATTTTCCTTTTTTCCATGCAATTCCAAGTTCACGTCAATATGGTGCGAACATGAAATAAAATACACCACACGCTCTACCATGGAAAGCATTCTTTATTAAGTCCAAACATTGAGTGCTATGTTCAATGGAAACAAAAGAGCATCGCAATGTCACTTGAAGTTAGAACACACTGGGTGTTATATGTAGTGGAAATAAAAGAACACCACAATGTGCTCCCCCTTCAAGCAGGATGTTGTTTTTTCACTTAAAAGTCCTTTATTCCTTTAGAGAAGCGTTTCATGGCTCGTAGGAATTTAGGGCGAGCATTTATGTGTGATGTAAACTACATCACCTCTAGTCCTTTAACCCCTTTTTCCCATGAAATGAGGTACAAACCCCTCTTGGGGTCAATGAACCCAAAAGATGAGGAAGAGGAGGGGAAGGAGTGTGGAAAGTATGAGTTTGAATGGCATGATGACCCTTCAAGGAAACCCCCCAGTAACAACCATGTTCCCGAGGGTGACCAACTTACTAGGATACCATGGCAACTACCAAGGTGAAATTAAACAAAAGATATAATTTCAAAGAAAATCTTCCATAATCAAGTAAGGACTCTTTGCAACATGCTCAAATGCCTCAAAGATTAAAGTGATACTTACCATGAGACTGGGCTTATTACCTCATGAAGCAAGAAATGTTATCTTCTGGAGGCCAAACCGATGTAGTGGATGTTGCTCTGTTGTTGACGATGAGTGGTGATGTAATTTGAAAATGAGGGGCTCTATCTGCTTAATGTGGGCTCTACTAGTTAATTTGATTCTTGACACTCCATGTATACTCCCTGTAGGTCTCAAGACATCATCTCCTTAGTTACCCCTACGCATGGGGGGTAACATGAGCCACTTCCTAGAATGCTTATTGAATTATATTTGGAGTTATTGCTACCAAATATAGTGCTAGATTCAAAGTTATGTTTGTTGGTACCAAACTATTTGACACCAACTTCAGAGTCTTCACCATCCAGATATGGATTTCTTTGACATCATGATCAGAGGCAACATTGTCCTCCTTCCTGGTATCCACATTCATTTTCTAGTGCCTCTTCATTCAACTCATTGGTGAAGAGGAATATATGACAACATCTTAGCAAGGCACAAACTTTGATCCTTTGTTTGTGGTTGGCTTGATGATTGGTCCTGGCAACATTCAAGCAATTGTTTAAGAACCTCTATCAATGTGTTTCTTCCATGATACACATGAACCATTCTCATTGCTCACTTTGAATTATTCAACCTTGACAACAATCCCATTAACCATTGTTTTGATGATGATTGTGGTGTTTGCTTCTTTGTTTCTGAAGCACTATGACTAGCTTGATTGTTTTGGTGTAGGCTAGCGCCTCAATTTCTTGAGGTAAATGATTATTATCAGCATAAGCTACAACCTTCAACTTTAGTACATTCATTGGAGAACTTTATTGATTTGTCATCATCATATCCTGCTTCATGGGCTTGTCATTAGTTTTGGATCTTGGATACTATCAACAAGATCCTCTTGGTGGGGGGGGTTCGCATTAGGTGTTCACTTTCTCCATTTTCAGGGGAATTTTTGTACTTGGGTACCTAATATAGTTATACATTTTCAGGGATCCATTTCTATTTCCACATACTTACCTAAGTTTCACTTATGGGGGGTGGGGGGGGGGTGTTGGTGCATGTTGTGCATGTGCTTTTCTTACATCAATGCACTTGCATGTGTTGCTTTATTTAAGTGCCCATGTTGGTTTCTTTTAACTTTAGCACTTTCATGCACACAAGCAATTAAGTTTACTTAGCTGTCTTTGTTGTTTTTTCTTTCCTTGCTTTGAGGAGCATTGCATGGCTTTCTTTCTCAAATCTCCCTTTAATAGGTCATTGTATTTTTTATTGATCATTAATTAGTGAGCAAGATAGTGGATTGATGAGCATAGCACACCATTATAGCAATCTATGTCCATTGCTCATGGTTCTAGCAACATTCTTGATAGTTACATAAATAGTGTTCATGGTTCTACCACCAATTTTTCATGGTTCCACCACCAATTTTTCATCATTCCACAAATTTTGTTCAGGGTTCTTAACTGCTCACGGTTCTGTAAACATTGCTCATGGCTCCACCAAAATTGTTTATGGTTATGTAAGCATTTCTCAAGGTTTCACTAACATTGTACATGGTTATTTAATTGTTCATGGCTCCATTCGGGTGAATCCATGAAGTTGTGTCCCACTTTTTGGTGAAATGTGGTGATGACAATTTGGCATTTTACATATTTTTTAAATTGAATCTTTTGAAACCCATATATGGCTTATGAATTTTGATTTGCAATAAAAACATTTTTTTGGAATTGTGTTATCTTTATAACAATAATTTTTTCCAAAAATTTCTAATGTCATTTAATGTGTCAAATTTTCATTTAATTATATCTTTGTTCTACCTTTGTGTTCCCAAGTTGAAATGGAAATTTGGTTCGGTATATTGTGGTTCCCCTTGTATGCATTGGTGCATGTATAGGGTGCATTGTCAATATTTCTTAATAAAATATTTTAACCTACCTCAGTGCGCATGGTAGGGTTATGCACTAGTGTAATTAAATCTACACCAAGAAGATTTTTTTTTTGAAAAAATGATATCCCTAGCACAATTCACAAGGTATTGTACATGTCATTGCATCTACAGGTTATGTGAGCACTATTTTCTATTTTTTTTGTAATATTCAAGTTTTTTATTTGAAACTAAAACTAATGCACCTTGTAACACAATGCATAGATGTGTTTTAGTTATTATAGGCATTGATGCTTGTATATCTTTTGTACACACCGTGTAGCATTTTTTTAGTGTTCACATTTTACAAAATTTGATCGTGGGAGGTAATGTTTATTAATTGTTATATGTGATGTGTACGTGTGTGGTACACACACACACACACACACACCAATCCATGTGATAGTAAATCACAATGGTGCACCATAATTCTTTAGGCACATAGATAAAAAATCACCTACCAAAACATTTGCCCACTTGTCTCCACTAAAGTGGTTCTGCTAGAAACCTTCGCTAAAGTGATTTTGCTAAAGCCTCCGCTCATTGGTGTTTTCCTTGTAATGTTGATCATCATTGCATGAGGATTCTTTTGAGATAGGTATCCCATAATGGTTGGATTTAGTCCTACCCAAGTGTTACTCTATTGACAAAATTCTCAAATTCGTCATAGTCTAAGTTATGTAGGAATTTCCCTACCTATGTGGTAGAGACAAGGCTTTCAGGGTCCTAAGAGAAAAGGAGTCTTAAATGTTATATCTCTCTAATATACTTGAGGGTTTCCAACAATATAAATCGATCAATTTTTCATGTTCCTAACTAAGGATGATATATTATACTCTTAACCATACTACTCAATTCCCTCGTACACAAGAGTGATCTCCTTGAATGTTGTTCTCGATGTACTATAACAACAAAACGACGAATAGGTTTATACAAGGATGGTTTTGGGTTCACCTAGGGGGATTTCAATATATGTAAAGGTACATGGAAGAATGTGTATGTATATAGACTATGTCTAATGTGGTATTGCTTGACAAGTACCAACAAAGATGTACAAGTGCATCCAACCAAGTGACTCTACTTGTATTCTCTACGTGTATGCTTCCCAGTTGTAGTTTTACTTGTTGAACTCTAGATTAAAAAAAACTCTATAAATTGGGCATGTGTTTTTATAGGAAAGATCTTAGATACCACTTGTAGTGTACTCAATCAACATAAACAATGAATTATGAGAAATATTAGAAGAAATATAAACTGTAAAAAGTAAAATAAGAGAAACAAGAGTATTGAACGTAGATAATATAATCTCTTATATTGATAATCTAGAAAGAAAGCAATGTTCACGGGTCTCTTCAAGAGCATACCTCCAAATGAGCAAAGCTCCTATACAATGAAAATACTTAACAAAACATAACACAACTTCTTATTTTTATAAATAGTTTCTCAGTACCTAAACCTTAAGCACTAGTGGTCCCAACATAAATGAGTAGCAAATTAGCTAATGGACCTTATCCCATAAAGATGACCCTTTTATATTAATTAACCACAAACCAACTACCTAGCGGGCATTATTCAAATAGGATGGCCACGTACACTACCTAACTAATTGTTAAGGGGTTAGGGTAGGACCCTAAGAGATGATTTTCTACTATGTCATTGATAATCTATGCATGCAACTATTTGTTTATCTCTTGGTTCATGCTATGAAATCTAGTGATAGACTTTCTCAGACAACAAATCTTGCATTCATTATTGCACTTGCTTCAAGGGTTTTCTCCATATTATTATAATGGTTTTGACTCCAAAAATCATGCCATGTTAACATATACACCTCATATTGTTGCACTTACTTCAAGAGTTTTCTCCATATTATTATAATGGCACTTACTTCAAGAGTTTTCTCCATATTATTAGTCCCTGCCAAGGCCAGGGACTAATAGCGATGAGTTCATCATTGACTGGCTATTAGTTTAGGATTGACTTTAGATTTTTGTTTTATTTCAAATGTATAACATAGGAAATCAAAATATGTATTTTTTTTAATTATAAAAAAAAATATTTTTCTAACATTTGATTGGCTAATATATTTCAAGTGTTATTGCAGGCTTCACGTCATTCAATGTATTGACAATTAATAGATTTGACAATGTGGTCAGCCAATTGTACTGGGAAGGCCAGCCGACCACTAGATAATACTACAGGAAAAGTACTTGACGCAAAATATTGGGCGGAAATCAAGTGACAGAATTTCATAGCACGCTCCGTCCAGTAAGTGACCCAAAAAATGAAATCTTTCATGCCAAAATCTTCGTTTTCAGTCAAGTGATGACAGCTAGAGCCGTAAAACACACCTTGCATGTTCATATCTCAGTGGCATTTACATTGGTTGTGGTTCCAAGGTTTCAGTTCTCTGAAATTTGCACAAGTAAAGCTATTGGAAGCAATAGAAGTCCCGGAAATTTAGTTTCTTTTTGTTCTTTTTCAAGTGAAATGAGCAGAAAATGTTTGGCAAAAATCTCGCCCTTTTTCGATACTCTTTGCTTCAATATTTATTCGTTTTAAAGATTCAGGTTGAAATATTTGAGGTTACATGCATTTTGAGACAGAGAGCTAAGAAAATGAAAACTTTGAAGCGTTTCGATTTGGATTTCTAGGTGATTAGTAGGAAATTTAGTTTGTTTCTGCATTTTGAAGCAGGCTGATTGGAAAATTATTTTTATTTCATGAAGCTTTATCTGGATAGTGTAGGTTACGGGCATTTTGAGACAGGAAGCTAAGAAATGAGTGCTTTGAAGTGTTTTCGTTTGAATTTCTAGGCGAATAGAGGAGATTTACTTTGTTTCTGCATTTTGAAGCAGGAGAATTGGAAAATGGTTTTAATCCCTGATGCTTTAGCTAGTTCGAGGTCAAGTGAATATATTCCAAGGGTTTTTCTGTGGTTAGGATTCAGAGATGAACGGATCTTCGGAGCCTGGGTCATCGGAGTCTTTCAGGCAAAGCAGATTTTCAAGGCATCTTTCGGCGGTATCTTTGTACGAAATGGATGATGAGATGGATGAAGTGCATTGTATTGGTATTTTTGATTACGTGCCGAGGCCTCTGATGCCTTTGAAGGAACAATTGGAACTAGATAAGGTACGCGGCATGGTCTAATTCCTGGCTGTTATTAAGGATAATATTGCTCTGTGATCTACTACTGAAATGACTTCCTGGGATTTGAACTCTTAAAGAATGATCTG
>ML795851.1:0-12300 GCA_009831015.1 Picea engelmannii
TGCCTAAACATAAACCAACAACAATCCAAAACTCAATACTCATGTATGATGAAATAGAGGACAAGGGTGATAACTTATCGGATCTCCAAAAGAGAAACAAAACCATGCACACTAGCCATATCAAATAACCAAAACTCACCAGTCCAGAATTTAGACCTGCACACCAAAACCTCCAGACCGAAACCTCCACACAAGAAAGCCAAGTTTTATCTACATTATCCCACAGTGTTAAGGAGGAATTCCTCCCATGAATTCAAAATCATGTGATGTTGAGTGTTGATGTATGCAGACGGAATGGGGAGGTCTCTTCTCATTACTTACACTGTCATACGACGGATTTACCTTGCACTTTTCCATGTGCCTTCTTAAATGAATGAAATATACCATGTAATTCATGCAATATTAGGAGATAGGTTGGGTTCCAATATTTCTATTAATAATAATGTTCCCCACTTTTAGAACAGAGGCTCAATTTGTATAAACATCGGCTAAAGAATTATTCTCTAGGAGAACATGGAAGAACCTGACCCTTGAGAGATTATTGATTTCTTGTTTTATCTGTTCTAGCATTGATGATAAAAGGGTATCACTTGGAGTAGTATCCAAGACCAAATGCCTAATGATGTTCTTTGAATTCCCTACCTCACTCATTGTTTGAATGTCAGAGTTGGTGGCAATCTTTAATCCTTGCAAAAGTGCATAAGCTTCAACTTGGTTGTTTGTTGACATACCTAGGCCCGAAGTGAATGAAAATTCTTGTGTTCCTCCGAGATTAAATATAACCCCTCCTACACATGCCACCGCATGTTGAATGTTCATTAGGAGATATAGGTTGATTTTTTTATTATTTAAAATAAAATTTTATGGTCTAGTGCTTAGGTTAATCTTGGTCTTAATCATAGGCCAGATCTTGATCCTAAGCTTAATTCCCAATATTAAAATATGATTAAGTAGGCAAGGTCACAATAATAGGTCTGATCCTGGTCCTAAGCTTAGGTCCCAACCTTGAGCTCAGGCCTTGGCCATGAGCTCAAGTCCTAGTCATAAGATCAGGTCCTAGTTGTATAGTTAATGAATGAACATATTTCGATTAGAAAATAAAATCATTAATTATTTGCATAGATGGAACAAAAATAATATTAACACAATTATAACTTTAAACATGAAGTGGAATATAAGAAAAATAAGTGTTGATAACATCGACATCGACAAAAAATCGGCAAGGGTCTAGAAAACATCTTTTCAGAAACATTGGCGAAGAAATCGAAAAACTGCGACAAACATTAAAAAATACAAAATATATTCATTTTTTTTTCAAAATTTTAAACATATAAAGCAACAACAACATCAAATAAACATATTGACACATACATATGGTGAAACCAATGATATATATATATATAAAATGTAGTGGATGCCAAATAAAAAATGATACATCAAAGTCGATACTAAATCCTAAACCATGATAGTTGTCCAATCAAGGACTAAAAATTGGAGAACCAATGCAAAATGAGATCACATATATAAATGTCTCTCATAATCACGAGGTAGATGTAGAATGACAAAATAAGCAAAACTAATAGCTAGCTATTATATCAATTCCCTCTCCCCCTTTTATAGGAAAAGGTCATGGGTTGTTTTCCAGGCTCGCCCTTGATAGTAGAAGGCCATGGCCCTACACCAAATGTCTAACAGTGGCTGACGGGTGTAGAACTAGGTGCATCAATCAATGTAGAAGGCGGTGTTGATGGTATCACATCACCTTCCATGATGTCTTCATGCTCCTCCTCCTGCTCCTCTTGATCCACATGTTATTGTTCCTCCTCTAACCATGTAGGTGCCTCCTCCATGATAGGCACCTAAGACTCCACTCTCCACTTAAAAAATACATCAATATTGACTAAGGAAATGGCATCTACATCCAGTGTTCTCTCCATTTTCCTCATACATAGTTGAAGATTGTAATGGATATACACCAAGTCATGGAGACATGGGAACTCCAACTTGTAAGAGGGTCATAAAAATTTTAATGAGTCTTAAGGGTCATAATGTATTAGAGGGTTATAAATTACAACAAACATAATTGCTATGTTGAAGTTCTAAGTTCCCTATTGCGTTTCTTTGAGTGTATTTTTTCAAATACACTCCAATTGCACTCACTTCCCAAAGTGCTACAGGTTTGACTGCAAATTTGGATGACAAATTTCTGTAAATTTGGTGCCCTTGCACCATAGTTTTGCCACCAAACATTTACAATAAATAAGAAAGAAAGAGAACTGAATTGAATTTCAGTACAGTGGAAAATAGAAAATAAAGAAAACATAATTAAACTTTCAAATAAAACGCATAATTGAATTTTAAAAATCTAAAGTTCTAAATTTTAATGACTTACGTGGCATCAAAATGGTCCTTTCACGAATAGCATCATCAAGGCCAAATAGTCCAGTACCATCCTGATACATCTCTATCTCATGATTAATTGTGTTGCGAATATTGACATTAGGTACCATCCTATGAAGACAAGTAAGGAGCCCTTCCATAACCTCGCCATCAAAATCAAAGTTTCATTTATAGGAAAATGTGGGGTTGAGGAAAGCGTTGTTGCATGAATGGGTCGATGGAGCATCCTGGTCCATGGACTATCAATCAAAACCCATAAAATCATTTGTCTATTAAAGCCAAGGGTACCCTTGACCACATAATAAGCCCAAATAGTTCCTTTGGCCCTATCCATGGCCTCATACAAATAGGCCATTGCAGGCTTATCACTATCAACCAATATCATAACCTTTACCAAAGGTTCACTAACTGAGCACACTTCTTCCACTCCTTCCAAGGAGGAGTTGATGTACACTAATATACCAATGGCTCTTCCATCCTCTCTCCTACTATATGTACAATCATGCCACACATCACAAACAAACATTTGCTTCAATTCAAACTGAGATTGAAACAAAGACTGAAGAATGATGAAGTTGGTGGCAAAACGTATGATTGCAGCATGTCACAACTCCCTATTTCTGGTGCATCTCCTCATGAGGCTAAGAACAAAAGCATGGTTATATATGAACTTAGGGATGCGCCTAGCCTAATCAATCACCTCTATTATGAAGGAAATTTTTCTCGTATCCTCGAGCATAAAATCAATATTATGTACAATGCATGGAGTCCAAAACAATGAGTAGTGCTTCTCCATAAGCATCCTACCAACAACCACATAATTAGCCACATTATCTGTTATGATTTACACCACATTATGCAAACTGATCTCTTGGATGAACCCATCCATCAAATCACATAACAATGTTGCATATTTTACTTGTGTCGATGCATCCATTGATTTGACAAACATGGTACCTCTAGGACAATGTACCAAGAAATTGAGAAGGGTCCTACCCTTGCTATGTGTCTAGCCATCAAACATCACTATGCATCTAGAGACCTCCCATGACTACTTCAACTCTCCCAATCTAGAGTTGATGTCCTCCTTTTTTTCGTGAATAATTGGTCCTTGCAACTCCTCATAGGTAGCGCTTTTATACCCTAGGCTAATAACAACAATGGTATCACACATCGGTTTCCAAAATGGATAGTTTTTGGTGATGTTGAGAGGTAAGTCACTCTAGAAAAGACACTTCCCCATAACCATGTATGATTCTGCCTTCTCCCTTTATTTATCACTGACATGGTGGAAGGTTGTGCTCTAGGTTTGGTTTGTGGAACAAAAAAATATGAGGACCTCCCGGTAGGTGAATTGACGGAGCCCCTCCCACTACCCTCAGTGGTAGATAGCCTTGAAATTCTAACTGAACATTCAATCTTGTTTATCCTTTGCATGAATTTAATCATGCACAACTCTCATAATCTTCGAGCCAACTTGAGGACAAATCCCAATATCATGCTCGGGGAGTTTATCCAAATGGTATTTCAACCTGCTAATCCTTCCCGTCATATGTTGCCCACTCAATTTGCAACTCAATCATTGTTGGTTTGTCCCATCTCTAGGTTCCCCATACTACCAAAATGGGTCCAAATCCTTTGACATATTTTCTATGGAAATGGACATATTCAAAATTCAAACCTAAGGCACCAAAAACATAAGAAAATGACATTAAACCCCACTAGAAAAAAATAGCCTATTGGTTTAAAAAATCAGACCTCTAGATAAGATTATTAGTAATGAAAAATGACAATAAGAGAGTGGATTAAAAAATAAAATCAAGCTCTTTGTCCCATTAAAAAAAACCCTTATATTGTTTTATGGGCATGAAAATTATGGCAAAATGACAAAAAAAAGAAGCAAAATGTAGGCAAGTAAAGAGGCAAGAAAACATGCATAAATCTATGAAAAAAATAACATTAACATGGTGGGATTTAAATACATACCTATGAATGGAAGGTTCAACACCAGTTGGCAAATGAAATTGAACCCTTGCTCCACTAAAAAATCCTTGATGGTGATGATGATGGTTGTTTAGTTATTTCCACAATGAGTGATGACGACCACAAGCCCTCCTCCTTCCTTCTCCAACAGTGAAAAAACACAAATGAAGAAAAACAAACTCAAAAATTGCTTTAATCCTCACGATTTCCGTTGGTTGGCGATTTTTCAATCGTGGTGTGAAATTTCAACAAAAAATCACGATATTTTTTTATGACAAATCGCAATGTCAAGTTTTTTTTTTAAATCATGATTTTTTTGGGTTGAAAAATTGCAAACTTTCACCACATCAGTGAAAAATCGTCGATGTTATCAACACTAAGCAAAATATCACATATCATACAAAACATCACGAAGTGTTATACATAATACACAAGTAGTTGATCAAGTATACGATCGAAGTCAAAATTCTACAAGTCTGACATAATAATATCATCTCAATGTCATCAATAAAGTAACATCTACTACATGACAATATAAATGGGTTTATGTCCATGATCATGATAATAATCAAATAATAATAAGAGTTTAATGTAGAGCAATGACACATGGATGTAGAGGTTTGTGATACGTATGTACCTACATAAATATAAATGCACAATGACACTATTTTGAAAATCGAATACTTCATAAATTAATACAATGTTTTATAATCATATGGACTCCTATGTATACTTGTTGATTCACACCCATATGATCTCATCATCGTACCATTTGGTGAACCTCCTCTCTACATCCTTAATTATTTGCCTCTTCTTGCTCGAATCAAGCAATGACATAGTGGGGACAATGCATTTGAGGACTTTTATTTTATAAAACCCTCTCCAATTGGGTTATTGTGCAATGTTGCATTTGGATCATCACTAGATCAAGCTCAACCTTAGAAACATAAACAACCTTTTTAAACATAGTAATTATGCACTTACACCCCTAAATTATTGAGTAATGCATGATTTAATACAAACTAGATATAAGATCATTAAAGTATTGATGATTAAAGTAATGATGAAACATTAAACATAACTAATTTTCACATTACATGGCTTTTAAGGTTGTCCAATCCTTGATGCTGGTTAATCCAAGGTGGTAACATACTCACACAAATTGTAGTAGTTATTGGCTCCTATTTTTAAAAGTCAAAGAAACACTAGTCCTTAATCATTACCAATAACAATTATAGAATTCAATAGAACATTCACCATGGTTTAAATTAGGTGAGATATGTTTGTGGGAAATGCATTTGTAGACTACATGTATGCCATATACATTATGTGAGATACATCCTTATGTAATGAATACTTAAATGAGATGTTTCCCACAAATTGTTTGAAGGAATGCCTAAATGAGATGTTGTGCCATGAAATGCAATCATTGTTGGTTATTCCTAAAACGAACAACTCCACAAAGCATTGACATTTTTCATTTTGTTAGTTCCATTCATCTATTATGGCATGGCCCTCTAAAATTACATAAATCTCAAAGGGATAAGATTGCATAGATGGTTAAGAGATTGTGGGAGAATAACTATCTCTCAAAACTTGGAATCCAACACTACGACATGTTTCTTAAAGTAGTTCAAACAAAATAAAGGAAAAAAAAGAAGTAAACACTAAATGACATAGGGGTAAAAATCGACACTCATTTAATTGTTGACATGTTCCACACCAAGTGACTCCCCTATGACATGAAACTAGATTTATAGGTGCATTATTTATGCCTTCATGGATAAAAAGAGTACTCATACGAGGCCCTATAGTATTATCTTTATGTTATAGCAAGATTTGCCTCACCCTATGCAATCTTGCAGAGAGGGCCTTATTCCATTCCCCCACGCAGACTTACTTTCCCTGATTGATAAATCCAGAGACAAAAACAAATATTTTTCCACTTGTATGCACCTTGAAAGCTATACATCAAGTGTATACGCTAGTTGCTCCACTACAGCCCACGTACATTGGAATTTGTGCCAGAAAATCAAAATTAAATGTCGGGTTTCCATGTCATGACATGAGATATTTGATCCTTGGCCTCCCATATACTGGAAACGTTCTGAATTGGCCCTTCAATTGCATTTTGAAGGCTATAAAGAAGCCAATTCAGAGCTATGGAAAAAAAGGAGAGAATTCAACTTTGAGAGCAAAGTTACTCTGGAGAAATTATTAGTTCATTATTGAGTCTGAATCCCTTTGTCCTTTAAGTCTGAACACAGTGTTCATCCCCCAAGCTCTTCCTTTATTGATGGAGAACCTTTTTGTCTCCCTTATATGAGCTTGCCTTTGGTGGAGGATTGAAGGGGTGGAGGCCCAGTTGGAAGGAACTCAGTTTCTTGGTTCCAAACTGTGTCGACACAGAAGTCTGTAATGTTTTCACTTCTGATGATAATTTATTAATAGAAATACTCCTTTCCCGTCCAATTGATATCTTGCAAATATATGTGTTATGATCCATGGGCATGTTTGTTTTGTATATTGATGGATTATGCTATCTAATGTGATAACCTGTTATATCATCACTATATGCTTTCTCTGCTTGTTTGTTGAGAACTTGTTGTAGGTATAAAGCTTTGGGTCAATGTGCTCAATGGTGGACATATCAAACATTTGGACGAGGTAAGCCTCTTTCTTACTTCTCTTGCACATTAGTTTATATAGCATATGCTAGAATTGAGTCAATTTCTACAGTCATACCTATCTATTGTGGTTCACCCTAGCCATAGAGAGATTTTCCTCATAAGACTTTAGACAAGTAAACTAAAGGCATCACATGGCCAACTAAATCCACCACACATATTGAGACAAATACGAATGCAAAACAAAGAAGTCTTATGAGTGTTCTAATCATGAATGATTGAAATGATAACCTTACTATGAAACCATAAAACCATGCAACAAATACCTTGTTGCGAATAAAATTTAGCAAGCTCTTAATCCATGGTTACTTAGTGAGGTTCCTCAACTTGTCAATGCCATTAGCCTTACTAGCAACCTAATGAAATATTCCAACACCATAATCAAAATTATTTACACTATATTCGATCAAAAATACGTAGTCATCAAATGCAATCATTGCTAGTTATCCTTAGATTTTCCTTCCCCATGAAGCCTTGACATTATTCTATGAAATACAATTCTTGGGTATAAAACCCAACTCAATTACTGTGGTTAGTGTTTTGTTGCATGTATAGATTTATTAGCCATGGAACAAGGTAAATAGATTTATGGTTGTGCAATATGAAGAGCATTTGAATATGATGTTGTCATGGCAAGTAATGCATTTGTAGACATGTATGCCAAATGTGGGGATGTAAGCATTGCCCACATTTTTTTTAAAGAATCCCTAAACAAGATGTTTGATAATGGAATGAAATCATTGTTGGTTATTCTCGCATTGGGAATTCCATTTAAGCCCTGAAATTCTTCAATGAAATGCAAGTCCTCGACATAAAACCCGACTCAATTACCATGGTTAGTATTTTGCCTACATATGCAAATTTATTCGCTCTAGAACAAGGTAAGTGTATCCATGTTTATGCAATAAGACGTGCATTTGAATATGATGTTGTTAATGGAAATGCATTTGTATGCATGGAACACAATCATTGTTGGTTGGGAAGGAAGTAAACCCTTGTTGTGAATGAAATGTAGCAAGTTCTTAGTCCATGGTTAATGAAATGTAGCAAGTTCTTAGTTCATGGTGACTTAGTGTGATCCCTCAACTTGTCGACGATATGAGCGTTGCTAGGAACCAAATGCAATATTCCAACACCATAATCAAAATTATTTACACTGTATCCAATTAAAATTCATAGTAATGGAATGAAATCATTGTTGGTTATTCCCAGATTGGACATACCCATGAAATATTGACATTCTTCAATGAAATGGAGGTCTTGGGCCTAAAACCCAACTCAATCACTGTAGTCATTGTCATGCCTACATGCATTGATTTATTGGCTATGGAACAAGGAAATTAGGTCCATGGTTGTGTAATAATAAGTGCATTTGAAGATGATCTTATCATGGCTAATGCATTTATAGACATGTATGACAAACAAGGGTATTTTAGAATTGCTCACAAATTGTTTAATATAATTTCTAAATGAGATGTTGGTTCATGGAATGCAATCATTTCTAGATATTCCCATATTTCCATCCCAATGAAGCCTTTACATTCTTCAACAAAATGCAAGTCCTCTACACCAAACCTAACTCAATCAACACAATTATTGTTCTACCTACATGTGTAGATCTATTAGCTCTGGAACAAATAAGAAAATACATAGTTATGCAATAAGAATTGGATTTGAATATAATGTTCTTGTGGGAATTGGTCTTACATAAATGGAATGCAATCATTGTTGGTTGGTATATAAGTAAACCCTAACGAAAGTAAACCTTTTTGGGAATGAAATGTAGCAACGACTTAGTCCATGCATGTGACTTAGTGAGGCTCCTCAACTTCTTAATGACACGAGCCTTGCTAGGTATTAAATGCAACATTCCAACACCACAATCAAAATTATTTACAGTATATACAATCAAAATTGATAGTCATAGAATTTAATCATTATGGTTATTCTAGATTCAACATCCCCATGAAGCCTTTACATTCTTCAATTAAATGCAAGTCCCGGGCACAAAACCCAACTCAATCACTGTAGTTAGTATTCTACTTGCACGTGTATAGTTTTAGCTCTGGAACAATGTAAAAATATCTGTGGTTATGCAACAAGAAGTGCATTTGAATATGATGTTGTCATGGGAAATGCATTTATAAACATGTATGCCAAATGTAGGGATTTTAGGATTTCCCACAATTTGTTTAAAATATGCCTAAACAATATGTTGGATCATGGACTGCAACCATTGTTGGTTAATCTCATATTATGGATCCCCTTGAAGCCTTGACATTCTCCAAATAAAAGAAATTCATAGGCATAAAACCCAACTCAATCACCATGGTTAGTGTTCCGCTTGCATGTGTATATTTATTGGATCTTGAACAAAGTAAATAGATCCACGACTATGCAATAAGATTTGGATTTCAATGGAATGTTGTTATGGGCACTATTCTTATAGAAATGGAATGAAATCATTTGGTTGAGAAATAAGTAAACCCTAAAGGAAGTTAACCCTTGTTAGGAATGAAATGTAGAAAATACTTACTCCATGGTGACTTAGTGAGGCTCCTTAACTTGTCAATGGCATGAGCCTTGATGGGAAAGAAATCCAATATTCAACACCTTAATCAAAATTAATTACACTATATCAATAAAAAATCATAATCATATATGCAATCATTGCTAGTGATTCCAAGATTGACCATCCTTGTGAAGCCTTGACATTCTTCTACAAAGTGTAAGTCCTGGGCATACAACCCAACTCAATCACCTTGGTTATTATTTTATCTACATGTGCACATTTATTGGCTCTAGAATAAGGTAAGCAAATCCATGGTTGTGCAATAAGAAATCCATTTAAATATGATGTTGTCACGGGCAATGAATTTGTAGACATGAAAATAAGATGTGGGGATTTTAGCATTGCCCACAAATTGTTTAAAATAATTTCTAAATGAGATGTTGGGTCATGGAATGGAAAGATTTTTTGTTATTCATAGATTCGATATTCCCATAAAGCCTTGAGATTCTTCAAAAAAATCCCAAGTCCTAGGCATAAAACCTAACTCAATCATCATGGTTATGGTTTTTCTTGCACGCGCAGATTTATTTGCTATGGAACAAGGTAAGCAAATCCATGGTTATACAATGAGAATTGGTTTTGATGGAATATTGTTGTAGTTGTTGGTGTTGTAGACATGGAATGAAATCATTAATTTGCAACTCAATGATCAAGACTTATGGTAAGTTTTGATGTTGTGTCCCTTTTCACTAAAATCTTGGTTCCAATAGTCTTAGACCTTCTTTCAAAATTAGTTGATCCAAAGCCCTTAAATCTAATTCAAATTTGTCTTATTTCTACTTTATTTAATTTAAAAGAAATTTTTTTATGAACAAACTAATGGCACAATGATGGGATCATTCCTATCCCCTGTAATGGAAAACATATTCATGGAACACTTTGAAACATTATCCCTCAATAGCTCCCATATCAAACCTAAATTTATGTTTCAATTCATGGATGATACCTTCATCATTTGGCCTCACGACCATTCTTCCTTTACATCCTTCTTTGAACATCTTAACATTATATCTCCCCACATCAAATTTACCATATAAATCTAGCAAGTTAACTCACTTTCTTTCCTTGATGTTTTAGTCACTCAAAAGCCTAATGGCTCGCTCTCCCACAAAGTCTTTAGAAAAAATGATACCAATAGATATCTCCATGCCCAATCCCACCGCCACCTTGCTAAAAATTCCATGGCTTTTAAAACTCTAATATCCAAAGCCATTTGAATTTTTGACCCCTGTCACTTTAACAAAGAAAAATCCATTCTCACTAATCCCTCCAGGAAAATGGCTATTTTATCTCCCACATCACCACATATTTTGATTTTGTTCTCCATCAAAAAACCAAGAGTCCCATCCTTACCTCTTCTCCCCAAGGCCAAATGTCGCCCCCTTACACTCATGGAATCACCGATCATATTTCTAAGATCTCAGCTAAAAAAATATCAAAACTTATTTCAAAACTCTTAAGCAGCTTTTCAAAAGTGTCAAAGAAAAATATAACCCCCTTTTATCTCAAGGTGTTTACCATATTTCCTATTCTTATGGCGAATCCTATATAGGCCAAATTGGTATATCTATCAAAACTCACCTCAAAGAACATATATCTGATACTCACCATAATCATTTTCATAAATCCACTATTATTGAGCATTCCCATAACACTAAACACTTTATCTTCTTCAATGACACCAAAATCCTTACACCTATGCCCCACTACTCTTGAATCATTATGGAATCCCTAGAAATTGAGAAACATTACAACAATTTTAATCGTGAATACGGTTACAATCAACCTGTCTTGGAAGCCCAATATCCAATGTCTTCACCAATGAACCCCCTATCCCAACCTCGTCCTTATAATATCTCTTCTCTTGTCCTATTATCTCACAGGGGATTCACCTTCTTGACCAATATCTTATCACGTTCATTCATAAAGGGGGTTTTAAAATTGTAAAAATAAGGGTCAATATATTGTAGGTATTGAGGAGGGGGGGGGCGGGGGATGTGGGGTATGGGGGGTTTATAGGTATTAGGGGGTATAAAAAGGGGCCCCTGGTAAAAATTCAGGGATAACTAGTAAAAATGGATTTTTATTTATTGGAAAGATGTATTGGGAGGGGGGTTCAAAAAATGTATTTTGGGAGCTATTTTTCAATATCTTGTGAAATTAGGGGTATTCTTTAATATCCCATGAACACATGTACTATGTCATAGGTTCACTAAGTGAAGACCTTGTGTATTATCTTCATCTATTTAATACCTCTTTGCTATATATTTTGATAAAAATCTCTCCTCATCCCTCATTTCTCTTACTAGAATTATCTTTCTGTAAATCTTTAGTAACCTAATCCCCCTTTAATAACATCAATATTTCTCATATTATTAATCTTTCCTTATTTGATTTACCCACTAATAATTATTTCACTTTTGGATTGGCTATTTAACATCTTATCTGGATTTCCTTTATATTCTTTGTAAATATTTATATATTTTATGCTTTTATGGAATATTTCCCTATCCTTTCAATCCTCACGTTGTCACTTCCATGGGCCTTGCTTTACTCCACAAATTTAACATTATCGACATTAATGAAGATCAAGATGGTTGCATATTGCTTAATTCCTTAATGACTATCACTTCTTTGCCTATGCATTCTCCTCTCACA
>ML795851.1:27521-74494 GCA_009831015.1 Picea engelmannii
GCAATGATTCAAATTTTTTTTACAAAGTGCTCTCAAAATTGTTTACAACTATAATTCAATTACTTCTATTAATCCAACTATCAGTTGGAATGAACTCATCATTACATACACATGTATTATCAGTCACGCAGACTTTTCATAATGCAACAATTAACAAGATAACAATCAATGTGCCAATACCCATGGTCACATCTACACAATGCATCCATGCATTGACTACATAATACCACATAACTATGTCATGTATTCCACCATGATGAGTTGGAAGG
The DNA here is from genome assembly GCA_009831015.1 of Picea engelmannii. Lineage (NCBI taxonomy): Eukaryota > Viridiplantae > Streptophyta > Pinopsida > Pinales > Pinaceae > Picea > Picea engelmannii. The sequence continues at coordinate 27,791 of ML795851.1, forward strand.
TCTGGCCAATGATTCAACACATCATCCACACACTTCCTAGTGCTTGCCTAACTATTTGGTTACTTTCCTTTTCCACCCAAACACAACACCAAGAATATAATCCTTAAGTGCTCTTCAATGTTGGCAAAGAGGTTGCAATCCAAACATCAGATATACAATATATTATCGAGCACTCACATAGCGCTATAGCCCTTCCATATCCAACCATATTATGATCTCACACATGACTAGCTCTATGGATATTCATTTTTATATAAGAAGTATGTCTCCTGAATTACCTGGTTATGATCCCATAACCAATCATAACATAATATGCAACTGACATTTTATCTAAGTGCATTCTAGCATCAACAACACTTACACACTCTGGGCCTTCGACCATTGCATATCAATTTAAATACTGAAAATTAACTGAGGGAATCCTTACCTCGATCCCCTTCAACATGTATGCATCAACGGAAACTAAATGCATACCTGTCTGATTGTTACCAACCTACTTGTTGTTGTCTGACCAACTGATATTTATAGAAGCTCATAGACTTCCCCCTTCATGATTTTGATCACCATTCCTGCCATCCTCATGGGTCTTCACCTCGATGGAAATTATAAGCAACAACAACATCCACATATTTAACCCTGTTGTATCATTTTTTCTGAATACATAATCCATCCTTAGTCATACTCAAACATTATTTCATAATAACAAACTATTCTAAGTTCGCCATCATGTTATATGCATATCCAAGCATGTACATATGCAAAATTACACATCTATATGCACCAAGCATTTACTGTTAGCATGCCTACTAATGCATATGCAATTTAACTTCATTGTATGCTTCATGCACTCTAGTGCATTTATGTTTCAATTCACTTATTTATTTATCTATTTCTGTTGTAGTTGGTTGTTCTTGAATTCCTTTATATCCTTGATGCCTTGCGTTCTCCCATTCTTCTCATCTGCACTATGGTTCCCTGGGTCTGAACACTTTTCCAGCCATGTTCCACCTGGTCATTCTTTCCCACTTAGTACCATTCCCCAATGGAAATCCATTTTCATTGAGTTCCACTTTTGAAGTGAGAGAGCATTCCAATTCCTCTGCATTGACATCTTGCTTCCACTATGAACTCTGATTTAAGCTTTTAGATAGTAGATAAGTCATATCTAACAAATCCATCCCTGGAACTCCTATGCTTGACACATAGAGATTATTCACACACCACCTCTTAAGCTCTTTGTTTCCTTCCACATCAAGCTTGTAACTGCCTACAGATCTCTACCTTCAAGGCTATGGAGCCTTACTTTTCCTTTATATGCCCATTAATGACATTATTCACCTGCTAGTTTCATGTCCCATGTGAGGATTCTTTCTTTTGTAGTACCTCATCCAACTTTTGTAAGCAAAGTCATGCCTCCATGACCCTAACATCTGATCCTATTATTGAATTGATCTGGTTATACCTCTAATCCCGATAAACTCGCAATCAACCATCTTGTTAGAGCTATACATATCATACAAAAATTGTCAATTAAATTTATAGGTACCTTTTCATTTAAGTGCTAATATTATTCTTTAATTAATATCATTTTCCCTTTTTATATGAATTAACTCTTTTTTAATCATGACTGTGTGTCGGTTCTTTTGTCTTCATGAGTTGATCACAGACATGGATCGACTCATTATATCATACTCATGCTTCTGTTGTGTTCTCAGTTCACAAACATATCATATTTTGACCCTTTATCAATTCCCTGTATTATTCTAGTGTTAACTCTCTATCGAATTAAATCTTTATGAGGCGCTTCCTTCAAATCTTTTACATATGACCATATGGGAAAAACCACGGGCTTATTGATTTTAGTGTTGCATCTTCTTTTCCCTTTGTTTCTTAATGCAGACCCCCTTCTCCTAAGGCAGCGTGACCTCCCAGTCAAGGGTCTTCAATCCCGAGCCAAATTGGCTCTCGAAAACCTTGATGGTTTCATTCTGTATCTAAACATAGGCACTTTCGGCTTTCAGGCGTAGGTCTGATGGCCCCCAAGACCTTCTCCTTCACCCTTGTGAAAAAACTCAGAGTTAGCGCTAACTCCTTTTTCTCTTGGCCCCTCCTTAGATGTGACCTTAGGTGGTGACGTCATGCAGACACGCGATTGCGGCCATGCTCAAAGGTGGTTTGGAACCAAACTACTTTTCACCCCGCAATTCACCTCGAGACACCACATGTCCTTTTTCCAAAACCGTGGTCTCGATTGCGGCCCACCCTTGACTTCGTAAAGCTCGAGCACCTCACATCCTTGCAATGCGAGGTGACCGTTGAATTCACGATCTTGATAGTGCTTCTAAATGGATGACCGAGATCTACCTCTTGGGAACCAACAGTTCAGGTTTACCTCTCCCAGATCGACGGTTGTGGTCATTTCATAATTTCGAACTTCAAAATTCTCAAATCTCAAACTTTACTTCCCTCGAGATACACGAGATTCTGCCACACGTCCTTTTGAATCGAACGGTTGGGAATTACTTCGGATGATCTGACGATCGACGTTTACTTCAGGTCCTTACCCAGAATCCACAGCTTCATGCCACTTGTTCTCCTGATCTGAAGGTTCAGGTCTATTTTGGATGATCCGAAAATCGATGTTTACTTCGGGTCCTTACCCAAAATCCACAACTTCATGCCACATGTTCTCCCGATCTGACAGTTCAGGTCTACTTTAGACGACTTGACAATCGACCTTTACTTCGGGTCTCCGACTCTCTGGGCTTCAGTGGTTTCAACTCTCAACTGAAAACTCTCGTAGTAATTTCTTCAGAGTCCACGATCCATCGCCACGTAGCGAAATACTGTAAGTAGACACCTGGTCCAATTAGGCGGGTGACATGTGTCACGTCCTATCTAACATTTCAATAATTCGCATGCTAAAAAATTCCTGACATGTGGGGCACATCCCATGTGTCCATGTCATCCCCATTGACGTCCACAAGCCACGTTACTTTAGAAATTCTGGGGTCCACATCACCTCTTGGTGATGTCATCGTGCCCCACCACTTTTGCTCTTCAGGCTTCGGGACTTCGGGAGTTTCCACACTAGCACACTTCCAATTCTCCCGAACTCTGATTTCCCCAACCAGCCAAACTGCTGCCATGTGTCTCCCTTATCGGACGACCCATATTAACCCCAGACTTCGAGATTTCGGAAGTTACCGTTGCAAGGATCGACAGTTGCAATTCCTTCGGGCCTTTGGACTTCGGAAAACTCAAACTTCAACTTTTTTTTGAATTTTTTTTATTCGAAGCTCGCGATCTACTGACACTTGTTTCCCACGGATCAACGACTACAATTTATTCGGGTCTTCGTACTTCGAAGAATTCAACTCTCAACCTTCACTTTTCCCTGAAGTGTGGGGATTTCTACTGCGTGTGCTCCTCGATTGGATGGCTGCAATTCACTTCAGATATCCGGGGTCCAAAAATCTCAATTCTCAACTTCTCCTTGCTCGCCTTTTCCCCGGAGTGATTTCACCCAGGGCACACGATCGGTTTACCCGTGTCCTCCTACATATTGATGGTCCTCGACTACTTCTTCTCTTCGGAGGTTCGTTGCTCGAGTACTAACATGTCACATCACTGCATGCCTTTTAATTTGTGGGGGCACACATTGACGGTTTGGAGTAACTCACTTTTCACCCCGTAATTCTCCTGATGCTGACACGTAACCCTTTGGTGAAATAGTGGTTTGAATTGTGGGACTGCCTTGGGAAATTATCTCCCGTGCAACTTGGTTCCCCGCAATGCCTCTTGTCTGTTGATCTCTCTCTCCCATGGGATCCGACGGTTGTGACCTTAACCCTTGCTTCCTTTACATCGAACGACCCCTGTTCACCTGTCCTCCGATCCAACATTCTCGGATCTCTCCTGATCCTACAGTGGCGATCACTCCCGAATTCGAAGGGGGACATTCACGATCCTTCGAACCCCTTACATATGGTCTTTGAAAATCTAACTCCTGCGTATATTCTGCAACGCCATTCCTCCTGAGCTTTTCAACTTCACGGTTAGAATTTGATCTCAACCATGAGACTCTAACCAACAGACCCGACCCATACTAGCCTGGTGTTTTAACCAGAAGCTCTAATACCAATCTGTAACATACCCGACTACCCAGAGGCCAGGCTACGCCACTTAAACAGGTTGCAACACACCCAACCACCCGCAGGCTAGGCATGTTGCAGTCCCAAGACTCAATTCTCTGATCTCTAATTTGAAAACAAAGGACTTCTCAACAATGTTAGAAGCATGCACACCACATGCATAAGACAAGATCCATGTCACAACATAAAAGAGATAAACAACATGCCATGCACAACAAATAACCAGCAGACAGGCACATTAGAATACATATCTCAGAGATAATTAAATACAAAACATAATACATTAAACAAAAAACACAGAGAGCACTTATTTTTGCAAGTAAACGTTCACCAACTGGCTGTAGACCAAGGACATTCCTCCCAACCATAGACGTTGTTGTTCATTTACTCTCAACAGCAGGTCACCCCCGAGCCAGGGCTATGAATCCACAAGGATGGGTCCTAGGCCAAGTCTAAATACATGGTAGTTGGCTAAGTATCTCTCAGGTTTCCCAACCTCACAACAATCCTAATTTCCAGCTTTCTTTCCCCCTCAGCCTGCACAACCCCAAGAAATGAACTCCTTTCTTTGCCATGCAGTCCCTGAGGCTATTCCATTTCTCTCTAGGGCTTCAGTGCTACTGGTCAGGAAATCTCCCTATTGGAAATTCCAAGGACTCTCAACTGTGGACAATTCCATCGGAATTGCCATCAAGTTCATGCACATAGGCATCCATTCCCTCTGGGAATGATCAATAAATCATTACAACTATTCAACGATGGCTCTCCTCTTTCTTCCATTCGTTTCCATGCTCAACCCAAGAGCACATGAACTAGAAGTAGTGAGTGAAGAGGAAGAAGAACGAGTGAACTAGTGAGAAGAGGACGAACCAAGGGAAGAACGACCCCAAAAGAACCCCCAAGGGATGTTTAAATAATTACATGAAGACAAGAGCCACATGGCCTCCCTCCCAAGAAGCTCATGTAAGCCCCTCTTGTCCATAAAATCAATTATGGGTAAATAAAATAATAATAACAAGACTTAGCCCCTCAAGCCCCCTCTCTCATGGAATCATATCCCCCTATCTCTTTTGTCCTTGTCGATCTTGCAACCAACGATGTATTTTATTAATGTATAGGAAGTGTTACATTTCCTAGGCACTTTGGCCCCTTTCAACTTTACTGACTCACCACCCTAAGTCATATTTACATAATATATTATAGTTTATAAGGGTTAGAACCGGGATGTTACAACAAGGTAAGTGTAAATGCATATATGGTGGGAGGATGTTGTGGAGGAAGTCATAATACACATTCATTGTTAAGTCGGTGTTAGATCCACAATAGTTGGGATTTCTAATGGAGGTTGGGAAATGCTCCAACACAAATCTCGATGACTAGCCTAAATGAGACATGTCGCAAGAACAATAGTGATATATAAATAGAAACTTTTAAGAACTTTAATTTTAGGAGGAAATTGAGTGTCCTTGTTATGTCTAGGCACATTTTTCAAAGGAAATTGATGGTCATTGTTATGTATGGGCATATTTTCGTGGGTTGTCATTACAACTTAAAAATAGTCTAGAAACCACCAGTTCATATGAGATCAATAGTCCAAATTGCATGAGAGGATTATCACATCAAAAGTTTTCTAACAACGATGGCTCATTGAATTTCCTTTGTGTGTCCTTTGAGAGATCAAAAAATATGCATGGCCTCATCCATCCATATGAATAGTAAGTAGAGTTTCTTGAGCTATGTTACACATGTGGGGTTGCATGAGGCACTTGAACAATAAAAGTGTCGTACTCTAAAGTCATTTTTCAATGTAATTAGAAATTACATATCAAGTTTATGGTATGAAGGGAATGCAATATATATTATAACTCAAAACAAAGCACATATACTAAACAAATTGGGAGTTTGATGGCCTTAGTTCATGTTTCAGAGACTAATATTGAAGTTGAAAAAACAAAGTGAAAGATGGGTTCGTAAACTGCTCTTTAGTGATTATCAATGTCTACGGTATTCATGGACATCTCCTCTAGTTTCTTGCTCTACATCTTCCATGCCTCCTTTAGTACATTTGGAATGTCCAACATTGAATGCCTATCAATTTTGTAAGGTTGAGTAAAGCTCTCTCTTGATGTTGTCATTTTGGTTTGTCATTAGGTTTCTTCCATTGCGAGAAATATTTGATTTGACTCTCTTCAAGTCTATATGATATGCCCTTTGTTCAAGTTTTAGAGATTGATATTGGAGTTGAAAAAACAAAGTGAAATATGGGCTCCTAAACCACCTTTTAGTGATGATCAATGTTTGTGGCATTCATGGACATCTCCTCTAGTTTCTTGCGATACATCTTCCATGCCTCCTTGAGTACATTTAGAACATTCACCATTGAAGGCCTATTGGTTTTGTAAGGCTAAGTAAATCTCTCTCTCAATGTTGTCATTTGGTATTTTTCATCAGGTTTCTTCTAGTGCAAGAAATATTCTGCCCAGTTCTCTTCAAGCCTATATAATGGGCCATTGCAACACCTATTTTTTTTAGCAATTCATGGTGAGTCTAATACCAAATAATGAACATGTTGGGGATTTCAATGAATCACGCTTTTGGTTAGTTATTAACATCAATAGAGAACGTTTCAACCTTATGGTGCCTAACCATGTTTGTGTTTTCAATTTTCCATCAAAGGCTTCTGACATTGCTAACAAAGGCCCAACTGTTGCCTCTACAAAAAAGGCCCTAGTAGAAGAGCCTTTGGAAAATCACTATAAAAACATAAAATATGTCAATACTGTCATTCAACACTTGGTTAAAAAAATCTATGGTGGAATATGTGGCATGTATTGGGATTTTTCCCTATGACCTTGGGTCATGTCAGAACAAAACATGTATGTATTCAAAAGACAAACCGTACCCTCACACATACAAACTTGTAATAAAATAACCACTTTTGGAAGAGAGAAGATAAGAGGTCACACCTTGTATCCTATCATTTGATGTCATTCCTCACTCTCTATCTTTGATTCATTCCTAATCTTTTCTGGTATCAACTTACAAAAGGAGATCAAGTCTATGCTGCCACCGAGTAGTTATTAAAACAAGTCATACATGTAATAATTTTTTTTAGATAAAACAAGTAAGAATATACAAATAGATTGAACAATATTACACAAATATGGAAGGAGAGACAACTCTTTTATTGAAAATAGTATGAGTAGGTAGTTACAACCTGACTCTAACTGTTGACATTGCCTCAAAGCCAACTGCCCAGGTTCCTTCACTGGTCCTTCAAGCATCAACTATGTAGGATGACTCTTCCTCTGATGACCTAAAAGTGATAGGAACACACCCTATGGCCATATATAGGGGAGAAAGGAATGATGGAAAATGAGTTTCCAAAACAAGGATGCTACTCAGAGGATCAAGGAATGACGGAAGCTTGCAAAACTGTGAGCATAATTGTGCACCAAGGATGTCCTCTTCACCCATGACCTCATAGGTGCTTTTATACTATCCCCAAAAGGTTGAGGTGGTTGAATTCCATTGTGTATGGGCCAAGGGAAGTTTGGGAACGAGCTCAACTGAAAAACCCGCCCGAAAACTAGCAAGGCACGAACATCCGTGGTTTGCACATGGGTGACTTGTGAATGGAAACAAAAAAGTTGTTTTTAGGTGATTTTGATGAAGGAGGATGGGATTTAAGTTTGCAAGCTAGGAAAAAGGACTAAGCCATCTCACAAATGTGATTGATGTGGAAACTTGTGGTATAACAGATGCCCCCTAATGTGTGAGGTCAGAAGGGATATATGGAAACAATTAAGTGAACAATTAAGTGAGGCAAACAATAGATCATAGCCACAAATGGATGCATAGTGGAGCCATGTCTCAGAATAAAAACAAAGGATATATGGAAACAATTAAGTGAACAAACCGATCCTCTGCAAGTACCAATGTCTATAGGGTGGTACACTCAATATATTTCGGGTAGGAGCACAAAGATGTGATGCTCGTACTTCACCCGAAGTCTTCAAAATGATTCGACGTGGTACGAGTCTACACTGTGTGAATATATGTGTTTGGGTCAAACACAGTGAGACACAGTTTGATTACCGGTCATTGATGTATACTGTTAACAAATGCGAGAGGACCCATCGATGATGATAATGGGCATCAAGGTACCATCGTACAATATAACAAGTGTGAATAAATGAACTGGTGTTGAACACCTGATAGAATATATCGATCAAGGGACATTGATGTATTCCCACTGTCAATAGCGAGGGAACCTGCGATTGATAACTATAAGCCCCAAGGAACCACAAATAACTCTATATCCCTATCCCAGAGTAAGATGTGTTGAAGTTGATAGAAAGAGATCCACTGGAAGGAAGGCATTAAGGCATCCTCCATCATCTAGCACAAGGGGTAGCAGGAGGCCAAAGATTTGGAAGGACTCGGACAAACATATTGTAAGGACCACACCAAGATATGACTTCGGCATGCACCAGATGGAATAGCACACAACAAATACTCTTTGAATAGTAGCAAATGATAAAGATTACCGACAAAGACGAGGAATCCACCAATGTGGTCAAATGGAAACCAAGGTACCACACAAATCCTTATGTGTGATGATTGTTGTTGACATCGAACACAAGGGAAACCACTCAGTCAATGACTAATGATGGTTTGTCATCTGCTGAGCGCAAAGTCACCTATCAACAATGGAAATAGGTCGAGGGTGCAACTCTAGGTCATACTGTTGGAGCAATGTGTCAATGTCGATAAGAGCAGACCCACCAACAAGCAATCAATGGGGACCTACTATACTAGCACGAGTGAGATACAAAGATACTTGTGATGATTGTTGATGTTGAAGGACTAAAGAGTCCCCAACATCAATATCTCGACCTCCTGTAGGGCTAGGAGGGAAGAGACGAGAATGTCACCATGGGTTTAGAGCCCCAACAAGAAAACACATTAGACTCTAAGCTAAATCTCCTCTAACCTAAAGTCCAAGTATGAATTCCCTTTTGCTTTGTATTTTTTATAATATTTAATTTTAGGCGTTTTATAATTTATGATTTTTATGCTTGTGTATGAGTTCATAAAGTTGAAATAACAAAGTTAAATAAGAACTTAAAAGAAATTAAAGAACTAAAGAAAATATGTACAAGAAAAACTCTAACTTAATAATATTTTTGTATTTATTTTGTAAGAAAGTAAACTAAGACAAACTAATGAAGAGTTAAAATATGTTAGTGTGAAACAATTAAAAGAAAGACACATTAAATAAGAAATTAGTTTAAAGACTATCAAAATAAATTATAGTAACACCATAGTGATGTAATATTTTTTAATTTTTCTTTAAAAGTTAAAATGTAATAAATAATAAGAGAAATAAAACAATAAAGTAAGTAAAGAAAATAAACAAAAGTTTGTACATATTAAAACTAGCTAATAAAAATAAAATGAAAGAAACTTATATACACAATTTTACAAAAGTAATAAATTCGTTAGTTTGTTTTATTTTATTTTTAAAATTTTTAAGTGTTGTATTAAGAAAAAGATGAAGAAAATTGAGATTTAAAAAAAAATAAATAAAGAAACAATTTCAGAGTTTAAATGATTTTGATCTTTATTTAAAAATGTTCCCCATACAATTCTTGAACTTTTGGAATTTACAAGTCTTTGCGTAGACTTAGGCCAGGTATTTAGCCTTTAGCCATTCTAGAACAAAGTTACAATAGAATGACCAAGAACGAAAGAAGAAGAAAGCATAGTCAAAATGGAATGGAGCAATGGTGGTGATAACACAAGGTGAGAGCCTGCATATCAGGAACTGATTAGTGCTAAATAAAATCAAGCCTAAATACAATAAAATGACAAGTAAACCATTCACCTTATGAGAACCAACAAAGCTCATCCCCACTTCATCCCTTTGCTGCTTCACAAGACTCCCTGCTGCCAACAATTCCGTCAATCCCTGTTGAAAGTATAGAGGATGAATGATAATTTAAAGAAGAAAACCTCACTACACTCCAAACATACCTCTCTCAAAGTTTTTCCTCTTTAAAATGTTGGTTGTATGCTTATTTTATAATTGTTTGATGAACAATTTCAACCGTTAGGGAAGTTATAGAACTGAAACGCCACCAAACTAAAACCGTCTGGGATTTTTTTTATAAGATTGTTCAGAAAACCCATTATACACTTGTGGATTTTTTGTCGAAGGTTGTTAATAACATGAATCTCAATATTGTGTATTAACCTAGTAAGAGAACAACAATAGTGCACCTTTGGTCTGCTCGTTCTAGTTACATACTCCCGAGATTATCAACACATTTTGGCTAAGCGTGCCACCAATGTCAGCAGTCCAGTATAATTCCCGTGCATTCTCATTATCAACGAGTAAATATTATGATAAATATGATTTTAATTTTTGTAAATTTATCGATTACGTTATAATTTAATTCGTTGAGGAGGAGCTGGCCTTGGGACCAAGAATTATCTTCTGTGAGGATTCTGTATTTTCTTGTTTTGAGTCATACGATCATATAAAGAAGTAAATCCATGTTCTTCAAGGTTGCTTCCTTATGTCTTTCCCATGAAGCTCTTTCACATGTTTCTGTCTCGTATATGTCATCTATTTGTTTGTCTTAGCCTCCAACCAAGCAACAACCTTCATTATCTCTCTTCCTCCTCCCCGTACATCATGTGACTAAAACTATAATCACATGATTTACAGTCATGTCTCTTATGTAGATAATAGGAGTAAGGATATATCTCTAAGACCTAGATAAATGGATTCAATCCTTCCACACGATTTTGAAAAGGAGTGCCTCTTTTACAAGGACTTGATGCCGAAGCTTTTCTTGCTAGTATCTTTGAGAAAAATATTATATACAACAGGGTCCATCACTCCAGGTAATGCATGCATAACTGTGAGAGTTATCATATCTCGTGTTCCAGTAGTGAGTTTTTTTTTTTATCTACCTTACTCTGGAAACCAACAATATATATTAGATCGATGCTAGTTTTGACAATCAAGCGTTCATTATGAAGTAATCTAAGCACTTCTCCTTTAACTTGATCAACACCCAGAAGAGATCATCTTTGGTTTTGTCAAAGTCTTTCTTGGCAGTCCTCAAATATTGAAGCATGTGATTAGACTCACTTTTAGCATAACTCGTATTAGACTTACTATACACTTGCGCAACATTAAACCCGCTAAAATTGTTCAATTCCATTACTTTACTAAAGCTTGGCATAGGTGATAATGGCTAGAATGAAGATTGTGTACTTGCTCTCCCAAAAGAAACCAAAACGATAATAATCACCTTTATATGTGAGAAAATATTTCTTCCTTACATCACTTAGAGATAAGATATCACTTAGAGATAAGATATGGCCATTTTGAGGAAAGAAAAAAAAACAACCTCTTGTTTTGACTCGAAAATAAAGGTAATTTACATTGTAATAGAATCTTTGTATCACTATGATGCTTAATAATAGGAATGCCATAAGGAGAACGTCTTTGATGACTCCTTCTATTCATTATGCAACGATAAAGAGCAAAATGCATTTTCTCAATTGGTTGATAACGAAGTAATAACCAACATGAGTTCCCAAGCCTTCACTTTTGGATGAGTGTAGACCATTCTGTAAAGGATCTAAACGAGTAACCAATAATTTGTGTGCACTAAAAAATTCCTTATCCTTATATAACATATGTGTCATCAATAACCTTCATGCTTTCAACATTTCAAATAAAATATGGTGTATTTAATATTGTTAATTTTTGTACACTAAAAAATTCCTTATCCTTATATAGCATATAACATATATGTAATCAATAATCCTTATATAACATATAACATATATGTAATCAATAACCTTCCTGCTTTCAACATTTCAAATAAAATATGGTGTATTTAATATTGTTAATTTTTGTACACTCAAAAATTCCTTATCCTTATATAGCATATAACATATATGTAATCTTCTTGCTTTCAACCTTTCATATAAAATATGGTGTATTTACTATTGTTTTGTTGAAAACAACATAAAACCCACTTCAAAATCTATAAAGCACATCATCGTTTCTCTCTATAATCTTATATCATATAAAGCTAAATTATTTTTGGCCTTGGGTTATAATCTTATGATGGCAAAAGAAGAAACGTGATATAAACTCAAAGTCATAATTAAATTATGGGAGAGTGAGTGAGATATCTTATGAAAAGTGGTTATGTAAACATAAACTTGATATAAACTCAAAGTCATAATTAAATTATGGGAGAGTGAGTGAGATATCTTATGAAAAGTGGTTATGTAAACATAAGGAAGTATTGCGTTTGGTTATATGATATAACATTTTGATAATTGGTTCATTTTTTCTTTTTATTGAAAAGTCATATATGATAAAGGGATAAAGGGATGCATAGGATAACATATGGTGATGGGTAAGGATTTAAGACCTTTGTGGTGTCGAAATGCCAATTATAAATGTAAAATATGACAATGCCAATGAAATGAAGAAAGAGGAAAGAGTCATGTTTAAGAGGCATGACAATTTCTCCAAGTATTGAGTCAAATTTAATGAGAGTGCGCGGAAAATTTTGCGCAAACAATTTGAAATGAGGGGGAGCTTGGAAATGCTTTGATAACTAAGTACCGTTGAACAAAAAAGTAGTCAATAATGATGATATGTACTTGTCTAACACAGGAAGATCGACTTCAAAGGTCATATACTTTCTGCAAAATGGTCGACTCAGGCTGAAACTTCCCTTGAACAAAAGTACAACACATTATTCTACTTAGGCAACATGGATTATAAACTGAGATACATTCGTGATACAAGAGGCATCGTCAAATGCTCCATATGGTTGGAAGAATAACCAATCGAAGGAGATTATACTCAAAAACTAGAAAAAATATCCTAAAGCCATACTAAACCCAAAATATTGAGACAATGACTCAAAGATTGTGCTTTGTTCAAGGGAGACAAGACTGCTGCAAGCAAAAAGATAGAGGCTTTCCCCCCTTCTTTTTAGTTTTTTGATCTTTTTGTTGTTTTCATGTTATTAAATCCCGAAAAAGAACAAAATAATGCTATAGCACAGTGGAGGAAACGAGTGTCGTGGGCAAGAAAACAAGTTCCAAAGCGCAAGGAACATACCTATGCTCAAAGCAAAGAAGCATGTGCAGGATAAAGACATTCAAGGGATGTTTCCTCCATGGTTAAGGTGTTGAGTATCAAAGGAATAAATTGCAATGCTAGCAACTGGTAGGAATGCATAAGAAAATGGTTCAACGATGGCAAGATGAAGCCAACATTAGGCCTAGAAGCTCGAGCGATTAATATGCAATGCAATTACAACTCAAATTTTTTTTGGAAGCCCTGTGGGCAGGTTAGCCAGCAAGAGGTTGAGAGGAAGTCATGAGGCCTCAATGTAAAGACACGGCGGGACTAAATAGGGCTTCCAAGACTACAAAAAAAAATACAACATGGGTGTCAAAAATGTCAATGAGGTACTAACTAGAACACCAATGGAGAGGTAAGCTCTATCATTTGTAATGACACCTTTAAAACAACTTGAAGGTATGATGTTGAATATGAATGGGATGGATCATATGGAAGATATGTGAATCATATAGAGAAATGCATTTTGCATGCAGAAATGACCTTACCCTACATGCCAGTAAGAAACAATTTACCTGTTGAAGAATTTGAAAAGTGATGACATAAGTAGCAACATACATTAGAGGGAGTCCCACAGGTAATGGCCAAAAAAATATTGAGGAGAAGATATGTAGCTTCAACACAAAGTCATGGCAAGGATAAACAAGACACCCGAGCCTATGAAAGTATTTCAACATGGGTTCCAAACAACGAACAAGGTTCTAACTAGGGAACCCATTAATGGTAGGCTCTACCACATGAATCACGACACTTCTAAACAATAGAGAAAGTTCTGTGTCACAACTCAATGGGGTTGATCCTAAGGAAAAATGAAATAGGAAATGGATAATGAAAAAATGCATGGAGGGGAAAATCTAACCTATATGTTGGTTTCAATATCATTACTTGTCAGAATGGATCGCCATGGAAGAAAAGGTGGCAAAGAAAAATGTCTTCAAAGCTCTATATATAAGACCAAAAATACTCACACAGAAGTTAATAACTCCAATATAGAAACCTCTGATAAAAACAAGTATTATGGGATACGAAACTTGAAAATAAGAAACCCTAAATGTAAAATATGTACAGAGAAACACATAGACTTACAACTTATGCATCGTAGTGCTCTAGGTAGAGCCCATTGATAGGCTCAAGCCAAGGGTTTCTTTGGTAACAAAGTTGTAAAGCTTCCAGTTCAGGTAGAGGTCGAAAATCCATAATCATAGATTCAAGGATAACCTCATCTGAAGGAAACTAAAAATCCATGAAACCCAGGCCCAACAATTCATAAATACTAGGGCTCGAGGTCTTACAAACAACAATATCAAACTCAAGAGGAAATGATAGATTACTCGGGCCAAAAGGGGAATGCAAGAGCTCACCTGCCCCCATTGGATACAACACCTAATCAATTACCAAGACCTAGTCTCGAGAATGCCAACATGAATGTAAAGGATCCTTCTTAAAAGCAATTGAACACCAAGGATACGACACAACATAATTCACCTATGGTGGGGAAAAGTCTACTTGAACACTAGGAACACAAAAAGGGAAAACAAAGCTGAAATCAAACTAGGATGATGATTATTAGATGAAAGTTGATCAATAATGACAATGCTTCTGTTGTGAGGGAAATGCATCACATGAAAAAGCGTAGACACCACAACATTCATAGCATAAACATAATCACGCCTAAGAAGCATATTAAAGTCTAAAGGGATTGACACCACTAACAAATCGACTAGGACAATCTTCCCACCTAAAGTGATAGGCTACTGACGAAGAATCCCAAAACATTCACCAACTCTTTTGTCGAAAGCCAACAACTCACTAGTAGCTGACACAAGCTTGGGAGAACCCAAATCTTGTCAAGCCGAGGAGGATAAAATACTTGCAGAGGATCCTTCATCTACAATACATCGACAAATGCCTTTCAACATAGATTCAACCAAAACTGTTATCTGGAAATGTGCATAAGAAGGAAGGCGAGGCTCTACAAGATCATTCCAATCAAAGGAAACCATCCTAGGACTTGGAGGGAGCATACTCGATGAGAGTGGAATGCCCCCTTGTTTAGAAGGTACTGAACTAGAAATGCTAAAGACGTAGTCGAAATATGCATCACTCTCTGAAAAAACAGTGGGAGCAATCGAAGATTGTGTCATCTCGACCACTTTGGAAGACGGGTCACTGTCCAAGAGAAGAGTGGGATCTACCGAAGATTGCACCGACGCGACCACTTCCTTAACCACTAGTTGAATAGGATGAAAAACAACATGGTAAAGATATGCATTACTCCCCAAAATGAGACTGGTATTGGTCGAATATGGGATTGCCACGATCACTTCATCAACCATTGATTGATTATATTGTTGGGATCCAAAGACGACATAGAACTAGAAGGGATTTTAGACAAAGACCATGCTCTTTATACCATGGAAATAGTAGGGCACAAATGAGTAAGGTGATATCCTTTGTAAAGCTTACAAGGGAACTTGGGCTTACATCCTATACGTCTAGGATTATCAACCATATCAATGCCCCTATTGTGATTTGAAACAACCAGTGACATGCTCCCATCATGACTTGAAGAGGCTAGTAGTTGATCACCAACATGACTTGCAGAGGTTGGTGACATTTCTTCAGTATGACTAGCAGTGACTAGACTCGTGCCCCCAACATAACTTGCAACGGTTGGTTTCTTTTCTTCAACATGAATCACAGAGGTTGGTGACTTTATACTAGTATGACTAGCAGTGAATGGACTTTTGCTCCCAACATGACTCGCAAAGGTTGGTTTCATGACCTCTACATGAATAGTAGAGGCTAGAAACATGTCTCCAACGTGACTAGCAGAGGTTGGTGACATGAATCCAACATGAATCGCAGAGGTTGGTGAATCATTTCCAGTATGACGAGAAGTGAACAAACTTTTACTTCCAACATGAATTGCAGAGGTTGGTTTCTTGCCCCCAACACATGTCCCCAACATGACTAGCAGAGGTTGGTGAAATATTTTTCTTCCTCTTGCTCTTCCTTTTAGACTTCTAGTTACTAGTAGCTAGACTTTCACCAGAAGAGGGAGAAGGAGAAGGAGTAGACTTCATGGATGTAGAAGGTAAAGAATCAACATCCATATGATGTCCACGACACAAATTTCTTATCTGAGAAGCATTGATATCATTGAGGACATTCAAAGTGGTCCACAACCAAACTGATAGTCTTACATTCAACCCAAGAATGTTCAAAGTGGTCATCAAGGGGGCACCATCATTTCCAAATAATGGAAAAGCACAAGAATCCCCTTGGGCAGGGGTCCTTTGGTTGGTATCCTCAAGAAATTTGGCCAAATCATTCATATGCACATGTTTGTCCCTTGTGGGATTGTTCATGTCCATAAAATTCTCACACACCAACTCTGATGAACCAGTGGTATACAAACCCACACCCTCTAGGAGGCGGCTCCACACTTTCAAGAGAACTACCAGGGGTCCTTCCCGACCAATGAATCGATTGGTTGACCACCTTGAATCAAAAATAAAAAAGCGGTGATACTGACACAATCTAAGGCCAAGAATACACAACAATACTCCACTAAAAAGTCCTAAGAGAAACATCACAAGCAAACAAATTTTCCAAATATTCATCCTAGGTGGATAAGGTCGTGAGTTCAAAGCAATGAAAAATTGGAAAGGAACCTTCCAGACGAAGGCACTGGTTGATTAAATCTCATGGACCAACAAACAAAGGAGTGAGAAGCAGTTTTCCCTACCTCCACTGACCAGCCTTATCTGATACAAGCACCCATGCTTTGTGGGGCACCCTCTAGCATTACTGAAAAGTGTGATACTAAATATTCTCCAAGTACCACGACAAACCGCCGCAATCACCTTTGAGATCCCTAGGAAAATAAACCAAGGTCACCAACTCACAGTCAGCGTTCGGGGGGTACAGTCGACAGTCGGGTTTGAATGTATGGGCAGCGTAATTGAGCCAAAAACTCTTCCATAGGATTGACGCCAGATGGGTCAATATCACTTCAGGAAAATCCCTCAATATACAATGTCTCTCCACTACGCTCAATTAATCTTTGGAGGAGATATCTCCTCGACTCTCCTTTACGTGACCTCATGTTTGAATCTTGTGTTAGAGGAGCTTGTCGACTATACTTACATGTGTTGTAGGAAATTTCCCCTGCGGACAAGTGAATTCCCTCTTGGATCTTATACCCCTATGACCCAGACAGAAAAGTGCTAACTTTGAACACTGACTTTCCTTTAAACATATCTAAGCTAGTAAAGAGAAGAGGAAGAAAGTATGAGTACCTTTTTACGAAGTTTGACCTTGCTCAGTCTAAGTTGAACTTGATCTCTAAGTCCTTTAATGAGTCCTGCAATCCAATAAACAATGAAGACAAAGCATACTTCCTATTCTACCATGATTAGTTTAAAGCTAGATTTATCCAAAAGACAAGCTCATGCAAATGTACACAATCTTGAAGGAAACATGCCAAGCACATATATTAATGAGAACAAAACAAGGTGCTTACAAAGCGTAGATGTATATGTAGCAGCCTCACCAAGCTCTCCTTATCCAACCTCTTGCTCGAACGATCCACAATCAAAATGACAATACTTTTCACTGATTATTCCCCTTTTCACCATGAGATTGCCTCCTTATATAGGTTTTGAGACGCTTAACCACCTTAGATATTCTTGGGATAAGTTGAGGATATTACTGCATCAGTTGTGGGACTCCCCTTAGATCCAGCCTTAAACTTGGATTCGAGTCAAACTGACTTGGATATTTCTCAGTTGTCTTTAGAGATAATGGGGATTTGTCCCCAAGATTTTCTCAAAGTGGACCACAAAGCGTTGCAATGCTCCCTTCTAAGAGGGCAAGAAGCGCTAGTGCCCCCTGTAAGTGGGCAGGGGAGCGCCGACCTCCAAAAATGATTTTATGATGGTAACTTCTCAAGGTAAATGTTTGTACTCTTTGCCAAAAGATATATTTTCATATTCTAATGAATCTTAGAGGATATATAAAGTGTTCTTATGATGTCATCCACGATGTGACATAGGTGAGACGACAATATGATTTTTGTGACACTTGCGACAAAAGTGTGATACTTGTGACACTTGTGATAATGACAATGAGACATCATTGAAGTGAGTAATTTTGACGTGTAATAGATTGCCCCCCAAAGTGCGAGGTCAGAAGACAAAAACTGATGATTGAAGTACTTTGTATACTTTTCGAAGCATGGGTATGGACTCGAAGAACCTGGTAGAAGCTGCAAAAAGCCATCCGACAAATGTTATGACATGTTTCAAACCCAAGGCAGGCATACCTATGCTTGAGTGATAAAAGACTTTCAAGGTATGGCCGCCATAAAATACACCGTGGATCCATAATCATATTGACTGAAGGGTATATCCACCAAAGATAAAATGTGGATCTATACTTCCATGACATGAACTGATCGTAGCCACGATAATTACATAGTGGATCTATGAGATGGAAAAACATAGCCACAGACCAATACAAAGTGGATCTATGTGACAATATATATATCAATATTCTTAAATGATCTCCTTTCGCAGCCTGGGTAAAGTAGATATCAGAATGAACACTCAACCCAGGGTCTTCTTATCGATCCCGATGTGGTATGAATCTAACCATGTGAATGGATGTTTTGATGTCGAACATGGTAGAAACCGCTTGATTACAGGTCATTGAGGAAACCGTTAACAAGTGTGGGGGAAATCACCATTGATGTCAATGACTCCCAAGGTACCCTAGTACAATTCAACGAATGTGAATATATGATTCGAAGTCGAACATTCATGGAATCATCTGATCAAAGGTCAATGATGTAAACCCACTGTTGAAAGCGAGGAGGCCTTCTATTGAGGCATCCAGGTCCCAAAGTACTAATTGGTTTCTAAGTCTAATTCCCAGATGATGTGTTGAGGTCGACAGGAAAATACTCGTTGAAGGAGGGCCTTTATGTATCCCCCATCAACGACACGAAACTGACACAGATATGTAAGATGGTGAATCAAATGAGTATAGACTGACATGGGTAATGAAACTGAAAATTTGTGATGGTTGACTCTTGAGGCAGGTACTTCCCTTGAACACTGGGGCACAAATAATATAAACACGACATGGACCAAAACATGATATAGTGGATACTATGACTTTCGTCGGGTGACCCAAAGGAGTAAAGAAACTCAGAGGATTGGTTTAGTGCAGAGGTTCAACAGATTAAAATGTATGCAAAGACAATGTGCCGTGTTCAAGGGTGACTGCGAGAGTGACCTACGATGTTTCCCAAAAAGTGGCTTGGCTTGCTTTCTTCAATTCCCCCCCCCCATCCAGATAGATGAGTACCTCTTTTTATTTTTATGAGCTTGAGGAGGATAACACATGCTCGATATAACTCACCGTCGGTAAGATCCTCTTCTTTTGTTTAACGAACGGAAATAAGTAAGAATTTGATCCCATATGGGCCCTTCAAGGTGTAATTTTTAACAAGTCTAGAGAAGGAAAACTCGATGGTTTTTCATGTTTAAAGCGTCTGAAAATAACTTAAAGATGACTCCAGGGGGTTCCTTTTTCATATATCCTTGCGAGTCCGAAAAAGAGATAAAAGGGTTGCGTTCTCATGTTTTTTTGAGCGTGAGAAGGAACTAAGACCATGCTCGTCAGTGTGACAAGGTTAAATGGAACAATACTGCTTCAAAACTTGCAAACGATGACAAATCATTTCATTTGTGCCAAAATCTTCTAACAGTGGTAAATTTGACTTTGGAGAGCAATTTTGAAGTGATTTTAGTTGGATCTATGGTCATTTGTTTCTACTTCCGTTTGGATCAGGTTGGTCCTTGATTCTTTCAAATAATTTTATATGGTTTAAAAAATCATTTTAGGTATTTTTTTTTTGTTTCATTTTTGATGCCCTAGAGAGCCCTAGGCACCGAAACAGATCGACGCTCCCTCAAAGCGCTGAGGGGAGTGCCGACCGTGTTTTCGACGCTCTGGTGTGCACACCAGGGGAGCACTAGTGCTCTATGTATGCATTTAGGGGAGCGCCGATGCAGAATGAAAAAGTTAATTGATTTTTAAGCTAAAATAACCCAAACAATTTCTATAATGAGATGATTAATGGCTCATAATGATTGTGCTTGCAGTTTGTATTGATAAAATCCATGATTGAGTGGAAGGAGCGCGGGCACGAGCTCAATGACATAACCACATTACAAAACCCCCAAACGAGGGTCGCTGTGAGAAATTGTGGCCTCCTCAAGTATTTTGAGCTGTGAAAGATGAAAAAATAAGTCCTTTTACTTGAGTATATGATTGGGTTGTGGAATGACGCCGAACATGCGTTTCAGATTGGGCCGCAATTGCTCAAAATTAAGCTAGAGGACGTATATTTTTTGACCGACCTCTAGAAAAGAGGGGCCCCTATCATTTTATCCAGACAATGGGCAGTTCCAGTACCTGCCGAAGAATATGTGGCAAATCATTGCATTCTGGGATCGCGATTGGTTGGAGGCCGAATCGTGATCAAAGAGGTTAAAGATTTGCCTCTTCGATCCATTTTGTTTGCCATCACCAATTTGGCATGTAGCACCAATGCAAATTTGGATTCAAGATTCCAAATGGCTTATGCTCTACAATGTGTGGAGCCAAGGTTGTTCAACTGGAGTGCAATCTTCCTTCACAATGTGAAGGATAAAATTTCAAGATGCAGGACGGGGAAACATAAACAATTTGGGTATGGTTCCTTTTTGGTTTCATTCTTCTTAGAGTGAATCCCACAGATGCAAATGCATATCACGTTGATGGTATGACGGGTGGGTGAACCACGCATGGAACGCTAGACGAGTTTGTCCCCAAGGTTGGGAACCGACTTAGAATTTAAATTCACAGCTGATTTCTTTGCTTGGTTAAGACGTCGATTGATTGTCAATGAGGACTTTCCATATGCTAGAGTAGATTTTTGTGGTAGCATGGACCTGGTACTTCTAGATGGAATAGATTGGGATGCGTCAGGTATGAAACCAAAGACCTTGTCAAGTGTTTTTTGATTTTAAAGTTTATATTATTTTTATGTGTACCTAGAGGGTTTTTTTAACAAATGGATTGTTTCACCATGTAGACAGAGGCGCAACACTTCCATCAAAGATGCCGACACTAGGGCGTCACAGAGACGCATAGATAGCTGTAGAGCATGAGGTAGCGGTGGGGGGTCTCCGAGAGGTTGAGAGAAACCTCAGTGGTTTTATGATGGGTGTCCCTCCTTTCATGAGGCGAAATGTACCCCTGCATTTACAAATACATACAGTGGGGGTTCCCGAGAGTTTGAACTACCTGCTTAGACGAGTGGCCCGTGCAGTTGTGTGCTACTCAGAGCACAATGTGGTGCAGGAGGATTAGGATCCTCCTGATGTTTTGTGTAGTCTGTATGATGATGTCATGGGCACGAGGGCCCAAAGTTTTCCCTTATATGTACATTTTTTGATGTAACCAAACACTTTTCTATTACACAGTATATATACACATATATGAGTTTTAGTGCTGCCAATGATGTTTGCAAATAATCTTTGTGTGATGCGTTCATTTTACATGTGATTTGTTTTATATGATTTGATTTCTTTATTAAAAAATCATCTATGCGCGAGATACTGATCCATAATATAATTTGCTAGTGAATCCAAAGTGGTGTTGAGTCCTCTTGGTATGTGTATGTATTCTATGAATTCAAACATTCTTTCAAGACAACAAAATCGTAGGTGGAGATGCAATATGATAGGATTGAGAATGGCATAGATTCGATTAAGCTGACATACCACTAGTTGAGTGTCTAGGTTAATGATTATACGAGATATACCTAGGGAGGAGGCGTCGGTTAAAAGTCCAATGAAAATGTGATATTCTGCCATGTTATTGGTTGCCGATCCTAGGCAAACGCCTCCTGAACTCACTAACTCATCAGAGTGGTAAATGACCCAAGCAGCAGAAGCAATGTTCTGGGTGTGTCGACTAGGGCCATCCGCAAACCCGACAAAGATAGGAAAGGAAAATGTCATCTGCACACGCAATCACAAGACAAACTATAAGCAGCTAAGAAAAAAATCAAACACGTAAGAGAAAAATACACACCAAAACTACAGTACAATAGTGTACAAAGCACGCATACTTGATGTTCTATGCATAATACTTTTTAAGGTAAATCCCATTCCGGGGTTCACCAAGAGAGATTCTGTTGTAGTCAACTAGCTCGTATGCACGTCTATGTAATACATGTTTCACTATGTAAGGACCATGCCACAAAGGTTCTAACTTTCCTGTCCCTAACTTATCGTGAGCCTGGTCATAAACGAGGACTAGGTCTCCTTCTTCGAAAGTACGAGGGTGGACAAATTTGTCATACTAACTCTTCATTCATTTTTGATACATCTTGTTAATGAGAGCAACATCGTGACGTGTTTCATCCAACCTAGTCAGATATAGGAAATGCCCCTTTTGAGCAGAAGTGTGAGGCAAGAGTTCTACTTTGAGTTTCAACGAAGGAATTTCACACTCGATTGGTAATACTGCTTCTATGCCATATACTAACTGGAAAGGAGTGAATTCGGTAGCAGTTTTCACTGAGGTGTGGTAATCCCAGAGAGTGGAGAAAAGTTGTAGATTCCAAGATGTTTTGTTTTCCCCCACCATGCGTTGAATCATGGTTTTAAGGACCTTGTTGATAGCTTCAAATTTTTCGTTTTCTTGAGGATAGTAGGGGGATGATTTCTCATGGCGAAAAACCCAACTTGGCATGTAAATCACTCATCATTTGGTTTTGAAAGTGTGAACCGTGATCAATGACAATGGCTTGTGGAACACCAAAGTGAGTGATGATGTGGTTGAAGATAAAAATATTTGTACTATGACCATCATTAAGAAAGGTAGGCATAGCCTCAGCCCATTTTGTGAAGTAATCAATGGAAACAATGATATAACCATGCCCCCCGACTGAGATAGGCTTACACTGCATAAAATCAATGCCCCATTTGGCAAAGGGGCCGATGGTGACACCAGGATGCAGCGGAGCAGGGTGGGTGTGTGCCTTTTTATGAAAAACTTGGCAGGGTGGGCACTTTTTGACAGTCTCAATACAATCTTTAAAGATAGAGGGCCAAAAATAATTGCCACGTAAAATTTTATGAGCTGTAGCCATCCCAGAAAGGTGACCGCCACATGCTCCAAGGTGGCAGTCATTAAGGACACGTTCAACCTCATCTTGAGTTAAACAACATCATAGGATAGTGTCAATACCACGATGATACAAAGTGTCACTAATGATAAGGTATCGTTTAGAATGGTGGTGAATACGATGATGTTCTTCATGAGAGATATTAGGCTGAAAGCACTGGGTTTGAAGATAAAGAAGGATATCTCCATACCAAGGGTCAAACGCACTAATGAGGAACAAAGATTCATCAGGGAGAGAATCTCTGGGCTTAGTATCTTCATAAACACAGGGAAGATCGCAAATAAGTTCCGCAAATACCAAGGATTTTTTAGCTTTGGACCTGGCAAACTCAAGATCAAATTCCTGAAGAATAATGATCCATTTGGAATATTTTCCCCCAAGGACTTGACGTGTCAAAATATGATACACGGGGTTTGAGTCCACAATAACCGTGGTAGTGCGTAACAAGATGTAATGACGAAATCTTTGGACAACAATGACGGCTGCCAGAGCCAACTTTTCAACGTGGGAATATCGGAGCTCGGGACCAGATAGACTCTTGCTCAGATAGTATATCACATGTTCATCACCGTTAGGGTCCTCTTGAACTAAAACCATAGCTATAGTGGAAGTAGAGGCTGCCAAGTAAGGGATGTAGTTTTGTGCATAATTCAGAGGATGTAAAAGAGGCGTATTGGTCAATGCAAGTTTAAAAGCATCAAAAGATCGTTGAGCAGTGTCATCCCAGATGAAAGAATTGTATTTCTACAACAATCACATAAATCCTTTGGTAATATCAACGTAGTTATATATAAAATGACGAAGAAATTTTGCTTTCCCCTGCAAACTTTGTAGTTGGGTCAGATTATTAGGAGGAGGTAAAGCAAGGATATATTTAATCTTTAAGGGTTCCACTCTAATCCCATCTTTGGAGACAATGAAACTGAGGAGTTGACCTGATTCAACAACAAAGATGCATTTGTGTGGGTTCAAATGAATATGGTATAATCGACATCAAAGATAAATAGCTTGTATATGACCAATATGGTCAGATCGACTGGATGAATGGGCAGGTAAATCATCGAGGTAAGGTTCCGCAATATGTTTCATATCGTGGAAAGAATATGACATGGCTCGCTGGAAGGTAGCACTAGCATTTTTGAGACCAAACGGTAGTTTCTGATAGGCAAAAGTTCCCCATGGGAAGATGAAGGCTGTCTTATGTTGATCAGCGGGTAGAATGTCAATCTCATTGTATCCTGAGAATCCATCCATGAAAGAGAAAATAACGCTGTCAACGCAATTATCAATGATTTGGTCGATGAAGGGCGTGGGGTAATTTTCTTTTGGACAAGACTTGCTAAGATCCATATAATCAATGTAGACATGAATGGTCCCTTGTTTCTTAGTGACCGGAACAATGTTAGAAACCCATTCCGTCAAGGGGACAGGATAGATGAAGCCAGATTTTAACAGTTCCTCAATTTTTTCCTTTATGGTTGCGATTTTTTTGGGATGAACTGGGCGGAGTTTTTGTCGGACAGGTTTAACACCTGTGTAAGTTTTTATTTCATGCACAACGATCGAAGGATCGATCCCTGGAATTACCTCATAGCTTCAAGCGAAGACATTGCAAAATTATTTAAATAAAGTAGTGTAAGAAACCACTTCCTCGGGCGAACAATTAGCACCGAGATAAATATTTTCCATGATACCTTCATTGATCAAAATATAAATAACGACTGTAGAAGAGATGTTGCCTAAATTCCCCTCTAAAATAGTATCTTGGGTAAGTATAGGAGATTGTGGAGAATCAACAACATTGGGGGGGAATATAGAGTGTATATCTTCCTGAATTTCTTCGAGAGGTGGAAGAAAATAGGATCGAGGATGTTTTTCATCCCAAGGTACGTCGTCAATACTGAGCATTTCCATAATGGATTCGTTTGAGGGAAAAATCTGGGAAATGTAATCAAAAGCAGAAGATAGAGAGTTCAACAAAGATGGCATCGAATAAGTGTCGGGTGCCAATAGATGTTTTTCATCCATGGAGGGAGAGGCGGATTAAATAACAGTGTATGAAGCCTTGACCAAACTAAGTGGCATAGTGTCACCTAGTGCATCAAATTCTAATGGACTAGGCACAGGCCAAGGATCATATGATTCTAAAGACTGATAAGCCATAGTCGAAATCATATTGATTGTGGCAACATGCTGTGTAGTGGGAGGAAGTGGTGCAGGGAAGGTACCCATCAAGGAAGAGTCTTTTAAAAGGCCTACACCAACACTTTCATACGTGATCTTGTGATCTCCCAAGAAAGGAATATTGTTGGTAGTGGGAGTGCGAGTGTCAGGTGTACAGTAATCTAACTGGTCGATGGTCACAATTTTTCCTTACTGGGGTAATTGTACACATCGAAACACCGAGGAAGCGATAACAATCATTGCATAAAACCAACTTCTTCCTAATAAAAAGTTGTAATCGAGGGGAGCTTCGACTACATCGACATCAACAAAGACGTTTTTTCTGCCCAACTGAACGACCAAGGAATGAAAGAGTCCGTGAGGATGAAAACCCCACCCATCGAATGATCGTAACATGGTAGGGAACTGGTTAAGTGCAGGTGATTTTAATCCTTTCCAACAAGCTAATGACATGACAGAAGTGGAAGCTCCCTCATCCAAAATAGTGCGGTGAATGTGTTGGTTGTGAACAACAACATCAATTTGAAAAGCGAGTTGGTGAGAAAGTCGTGATTTGAAATTGTCCAGGTTAAACGTGATATGGTTGGACGATTCAGGATCAATGGCACCAATGGCAGCCAAGAGCATTCTACGTTGACTTGGGGCAGTGTTGTAAAACTTCCAGCGCAGACATAGCACATGGTGCTTGAACCAAATCTTCAACGATGTTGTAGTTTTGGGCGGCACATGAACTAGGATTGAAAGTAGAATTATGGATGGTGCTCTTGGGAGGGCGTAATATAGAGTCGAACGTAGGTTTTCCAATCTGAAGTGACCCAGATGGAGGACTAACAGATGGAGGACTAACAGATGAAGAACCGATAGTGACCTTTTCTTTTTCAGGTTTAGCTGGTGTGTCGTATGTTGTAGTGCGAGTGGTTAAATCAATCCCATTGAACATATAAATATGAGCACTCATCAAGACTTCATCATTAGGAGGGTGGTTGGAACTACCCCCTATTGGGGGGGTAAGTCCCTGAGCAACCATGGATTGCTGCTGAGGAAAAGGCTGTGTTAACACAACGGGCTGGGAATTCCCTTTGAAAAGTTTTGCAACTTCGTCGCGATGTGGGAAGTCTCAGGTGTAATGATCATCACCACAAATAAGAAATGGAAACTTTGGTTTCCGCTGTGGTTTCTTTTCAGTAGCAGGCGGTGGAGTTTGGGTTTTGGGTTTTTCATTATTATTATTCTTTTTGGGTTTATTCTTTATCTTCTTCTTACCTCTGGATTGTTGTGAAGGGGCAGATTGAATTACGTTCACCTCAGAGACTTGAGTTGGGAGTGAGGTAGAGGACAGTGAGGTCGAATTGGGAATGAGAGATTAAACAAAGTGATTTACTGTTCCAGTCGACTGCAATGTAGATTGTGTTTTGATAGTGCCGATAACTCCATCTGCATGTGCTATGGATGAAGGTTTGTATGGATCGGTAGTGGCATGGGTAGCATTTGGAATCAACTTGTACAAAGTACCAGATTGTGAATAAACCAAATCTAAGTATTGAGCCTGGGCAATGGCTTCTTCCTCAGTGACTACACCACCCATGGGGACGTCACGAGCAATTAAGGGTAACATAGATTTAGTAAACCATTCTGCCAATAACTGGTCAGGAATGATCACTTTAATCAACCTTCACCATAGTCTCCACTCATGAATGTGATCAGATATATGCACATAGTTGGTTTGACGAAGGGAAGTCAAAAGTTCAGTACCCATCTCGTAACGGATGGGTAGTTGAAAGTGCGTGAGAAAGGCCATGGAAAGGGAGTTGAAATATTGAAAAGAACCTCGTGGAAGTTCAATGTACCACTTGGTTACTGAGTTCGTAAGGGTGTGCTGGAAGAGACGTAAATGTATAGAATCATCCATTAATGAGTTTGATGAACACCATAAATGGAATGTCATCACATGGGTATTTGGGTCTTCTCCAGGTTTACCATCAAACTTTGGGATGTCGTAAGGTAATTTAGCAGAAATCACTGACCAAAAAGGAAAATGCAGTATGGGATCATTGGTCAACCGAGACAAGTCTGGGAGATCCAGAGTAGCAAGGAAGGGTAATTGTCAGTTAACCTGGGGGTGATACTGGTGTGGCATAGGGACACCAGTAGGGCCATAAACTGGTTGAGATGGGTAATTGTATGTAGTAGGCCCTCCCACATACGATTGTTGCTGACAAGGAAAAATAGGATTCGATGATTGTTGAGGAACATTCATGAGCGGGGGAAAACCCGGTGGATTATGATGGGTATAAGTTGGTTGTTTCATTTGCGGGGGATAAATAGTTTGCCCTTGAGGGGGGTAAACATTTTTTCCCTGAGGAGAATACACATTAGCCCCATGGGGAGGATAACATTAGACCCTTGGGGAGGATAAAGTTATTGTCCTTGAGGACCCCAGGTGGGATTTGGGATGCTTGGATAAGGTTGTCCATAAGATAGTCCGGAAGGAACAAGATTTGAAACTCCTCCTTGTGGGTTATGGTATGATTTCCCCCCAACTTAGGGTTGATTAAATGTGCCTCCTAAAGATAATCCCCAGGATTGTGAAGGGTTTTTGGTAAAATAAGGTTTCCCCCCTGCCATAGGTGGATTAACAACCGAGGCTTGACTAGTAAAGGGAGGTTTTCCTCTGGAAGGAACATGAAAAGGTGTCTGTCCCCCTGGAGGGGTAGGCTCGCTATAGGATGGTTGTCCCCCAAGAGGGATCAATCCACTAGATGGTGGTTTTCCCCCAGTCAGAATATGTCCCACAGTTGATTGTGTTTGTCTGGCAAGGGTCTGCATTCTCTGGTGTAAAGATGTTCTAACAGGGTCCTGTGGAACATGATGGGTCGTAGAGTGAAAATGTGTAAAGTTAGGAGTAGCGGTCAAAGTGCCTTGGGTATGAGTAGAGGTGATGACTCTAGCATTAATATGGACTTGTGATGATGTAACAATAGGATCAATGACCTGTTCGATGGGGTGATCAGTAGTTTGAACAGATGGTCTTGCTTTAGCAGCAGGAGTGTCATGAGGATTAAGAGGTTGTCGAATGTATTCAAAATTCTCATAAAGATCATGCCCTGATGGAGTCCTCCATACAGAATGAGCAGGTGTGTGATGTGTATCTACTGCAGTAGTAGGACGAATGGAGGTCCTATAGTCATCACCAAAAATTGGTTTTGTGGATCCCATATATGTCTCGGTAATTGGTCTCAAAGGTAAACATGAGACTTCTTCTTCTATAACGTTACCAAGTGAGTCCAATCGAAGCAGGAGTGGTTCAATAGGAGCTGCTGACACAAGTGTAGTGTGAGGAGTGGGATTTTCAACCGTAACCAAGTCTCTTTCTGAATTTTCTAAGAGAGGAGTAGCAACACTCCCAACGTCAGAACGATTTTCTACCTCTCCACTATAATTGTCTTCTGGTGAGTTAGGATTTAAGGGTTGGTAGCCTTCTTCCAGAGGCAACCCTTACATCCTACGTGATCGACGAAGACCTTTATTGTCTACAGGCTCAATTTTGAATAACTATTAAAACAACAACACACGCTAAAAAATCTAGAAATACCAACAAGCAAACAAACCTTCTCTCGATGACCATACTAGTTGGTGATGAAATCCAACATCGCATGATCAAGTCAAGAAGGGGATAGGATATGAGTGGGTGGAACAATTACGATGGTGACCTTCTTAATGGACTTACACCTTGGTGCAAGATTCCACACAATAATCATGGATTTAATCTCCAAGGAGCTCGAGTGAGTTTGACCACCGTCTGTTCCAGGTACAGTGAAGAATTCTCTTCACCATCACCTTGTGTAAAGACCTTGAAGATTATGGCTAGTAAGGATACCAACTCGCAGTCATCCCCTGGGCGGGTACAGTCAATAGTCTAGTCTGAACATTTGGGTAGGATAACAAGTCCAAAATCCTTCGAGAGAACTAAGGACAAGTGGACCAGTAGAACTCCAGAGGACCCCGAACAGATTTGGAATTCACGAAGCACCGAGACCAAATGTAGACAGTTGAACCTCAATAAGAACCCCCAATATATAATCTGACTACTATGAACGGTTAAACCATGGAGGGATAATCTCCATAACTCTCCTGAACGTGACCTCGTGCGTAACCCTTATGTGAGAGGGGGATCCCAGATAAGCTTATACGAAAATTGGATTTGCTCTCCCTATCACAAGATGCTAATGTTTGTTTTGAATGCTTTGGAGAGTTGTACTCACAGCCTAATCGAAAGTGCTAATCCTAGTCTAATGTTGGTGGAGGAATCTAAAAAGAAAAAAATTCTAGATTGATTTTAATCAGCGTTGATTTTTTTTGGCTGTTCTTTACTCAGAGGTGAATGAGAGTGAAACTGATGATATTATGACTCGATTCCTAAAAATGCAATAAAAAATGATAAACAACATTTTCTTTCAATGAATTTCTATTTATGGGAAGGAGAAGAAATTTTTATTTTCACTATCAAACACAAAAAATGCAGAGAATTCATGCAATTGTTCTCAATCAAGAATCCAATTCAATGCTAAACTATTCAGAAAATGATCCTAATATCCAAAAGGCAATAGTGAAAATATATCTCTTTGTTTAAATATGAATTATAATCATCTTGATTCAAAACTTCTTATGCCAACCAGTTTTCAATCTTTGGAAGTTGTAAGCAATTGGAAGCAAACATCATATAAACAAAAAGCACACTCTCATTATGATCAAATAAGAAGCAAAAACAAAGCCAAATTTTCAAAAAGAAAATCAAAACTCAAACAAGAATAATTGCTTGGAAAGATAACTCAAAGATCAAATGAATCAATACACAGATCTCTGAACCTCCTTGTAACAACTTTCTTACAATCAGATAAATGAGAAAGTATCAAACCAACTCCAGATCTCAAAGAGGAAGAGTGATTCCAAAACAAGGAAGAGTCATTTCAATATCTTTTAAAAACCAAACAAAACATCAAAAAAACCCTTGGAAATCAAATGGTTGCAAGCCTTACAGAAGACACATACTGATAGCAACAGTCCTGAGTAGGATAAAAAACCAAAAATTACACCCAAAAGAAGTATCCTAAGAATTTTCAACAAAACATAAAATCGACATTCTGGTGATAAAGGCACCAGAGCGTTGCAACGCTTTGTAAAGCACTGTAGGGGAGCGCTAGCGCTCTGGATGTAAAGGAAGGGGAGCGATAGTTTCTGAGAATGAAGAATATCGATCCAGAAATCAAACAACTCAGGAAAAATTAAAAAATCAGTGTGTGTAGGATGACTTCAAGACTAACAACACATCTAAAAACCAGAAAAACACAGTGAATAAGCTCTAAAGACAGGCAAAGACTAAGCTAATACCAAGGAAGGAAACCCAAACTGAAAGCTTTGATCCCCAGTGGAATCGCCAATTTATGTTGTAGGAAAATTCCCCTGCGAACATGTGAATTCCCTCTTGGATCTTAGACCCCTATGACCAAGACAGAAAAGTGTTAACTTTGAACACTGAATTTCCTTTAAACATAACTAAGCTAGTTAATAGAGAAGAGGAAGAAAGTATGAGTACCTTTTTACGAAGTTTGTCCTCGCTCGGTCCAAGTTGAACTTGATCTCTAAGTCCTTTAATGAGTCATGCAATCCAATAAACAACGAAGACAACGCACACTTCCTATTCTACCATGATTAGTTTAAAGCTAGATTTATCCAAAAGACAAGCTCATGCAAATGTACACAATCTTGAAGGAAACAGGCCAAGCACATATATTAATGAGAACAAAATAAGGTGCTTACAAAGCGTAGATGCAGATGTAGCAGCCTCACCAAGCTCTCCTTGTCCAACCCCTTGCTCGAATGATCCACAATCAAAATAACAATACTTTTCACTGATTATTCTCTCCTTTTCACCATGAGAATGCCTCCTTATATAGGCTTTGAGAGGCTTAACCACCTTAGATATTCTTGGGATAAGTTGAGGATATTACTGCATCAGTTGTGGGACTCCCCTTAGATCCAGCCTTAAACTTGGATTCGAGTCAAACTGACTCGGATATTTCTCAGCTGTCTTTAGAGATAAGGGGGATTTGTCCCCAATATTTTCTCAACAGGTCGACGCTCCCTCAAAGTGGGCCATAGAGCATTGCAACGCTCCTTGAAAAGAGGGCAAGAAGCACTAGCACTCCCTGTAAGTGGGCAAGGGAGCACCGACCTCCAAAAATGCTTTTATGATGGTAACTTCTCAAGGTAAATGTTTGTACTCTTTGCCAAAAGATATATTTTCATCTTCTAACGAATCTTAGAGGATATCTCTAGTGTTCTTATGATGTCGTCCGCGATGCGACATAGGCGAGACGACAATATGATTTCTGCGACACTTGCAACAAAAGTGCGACACTTGCGATAATGACAATTAGACATCATCGAAGTGAGTAATTTTGATGCGTAACAACATGACAATTGGATTTGACTCTCCCTAACTCAAGATCCTATATTTGTTCAATGGCCTTCGAGAGTTATCTCTCCAATCCTAATCCAAGGCCCTAACCCTAAACATGTTTTTGATCCCTAGAAACAAAGTCTAGTACATTTTAAGTTTAGTGTTTGTTTTAGCGGTTGTTTTTACTCGAATGGTATGGAGTGAAACTGATGTTGTTTGAGGCTCTTTCAAAAATGAAACTTATAAGAACACTGACAAAGAAAACTTTACACTAATTCGTCAATGAAAAAGAGTTTCAAAAACGAAAAATGCATGAACAATCCTTCAAACCTTGAAATGCAATTTTTTCCTATGCTAGTATCTTTTTCTTTTTCAAATAACGATGCAAAGAAAGAAAGAGACCTAACTAGCAAAAAACTAGTTTTTTTCATTTTCTTTTTCTTTCTACCAAAGAAATCAACATGCCTGAAGAGCTGAGTTCTAGTAAGCAAATTATTTTCTTGAAAATTTCAGAGACAAGAGAACCAGAGAAGAATGACCAACAAACAAGTAGTTTTGTCTTTTTTGTTACTAAAAGAAATGAAACGCAAATGAGATGCAATTTCCCTTTTTATTTTATGAACAAATGGAAGAAGGTAAAGAGGAAGAAATAAAACAATCAAGAATCAATGAAACACAACAATCAAACTGAAAACTTAGCCTAGCCACACACGACTAACCTTTTGTCCCACCTAAAGAGACTTATAACCAAAAGACTAACCTAACCAAAAGAAAGATATTTTAGATGATTTCAAAGTTTCCAGAGAATTAACATAAGATTCAAAGGCAAAAGCAAACCCAACATGCTCAAATTGTACTAAAGAACCAAACCAAATCCTCCTAGAACATAGAGAAAGGCTTAAAAAACAAGTTTCTTACACATATGCGTGACTGTGTACACTACTAGCGGACATCCGTGGGTCATACAAGGGCGAATATGGAGGGAAAGGGAACTCTTTTATTGAAAACAATATGAGTAGGTAGTTACAACCTGAATCTAACTGTCGACACTTCCTCAAAGATAATTGCCTAGGTTCCTTCAATGGTCCTTCAAGCATCAACTTTGCGGGATGAATCTTCCTAGGGTGACCCAGAAGGGATAAGAACACACCCTACAATCATATATAGGGGAGGAAGGAATGATGGAAAATGAGTTTGCATAACAAGGATGCTACTCAAAGGATCAGGGAATGAGGGAAGATTGCAAAACTATCAACAAAATCTTACACCAAGGATGTCCTCTTCACCCATGCCCTCATAGGTGATTTTATACTATCCTCAAGAGGTTGAGGTGGTTGAATTATGTTGTGTACGAGCCAAGGGAAGTTTGGGAACGAACCCAACTGAAAAACCCGCTCGAAAATGTTGAATAGTTTTATTTTTTCATGTTTTTGAGGGCATCCATGAGTTGAAAACTAGCAAGGCGCGGTCATTCGCGATTTTCACATGGGTGACTCATGGATGGAAACAAAAATGTTGTTTTTTAGGTGATTTTGATGAAGGAGGATGGGATTTAAGTTTGCAAGCTAGGGAAAAAGACTAAGCCATCTCAAAAATGCGATTGATGTGGAAATTTGTGGTATAACATGGCCACAATGACCATTAATATGTGATCCATACTTCAAAGTTCTCTCAAGTCATCCTGTTATCCCCATTTTGTGGGATAACTAAGGAGATCATGTCTCAAGTCCCTCAGCTTGCAGATATGGGGTGTCGAGAGACTAGATGACGAGAAATGTCCAGTTGCACATACAAAAGTCTGCTCTATCACCATATTTTGATCCATTGTCAGTGCATCCACCAGACCAGCTAGCTTCTAGAAGGCAGATGGGTCTTTCTCCATGCGGTACAAGTAAGGTATTGTAGCAGTTAATCACCCTAATATTTAAGGAATTTAAGCATGTTGTATTTAAGCTACTTTTGATTATAGAACACATCCTTGGACATTATGCTTTTGTCTCTGTTTCACCTTGGTGAGTGTCATAGATTTCCTAGTAAGTGGCCAACCTTTGGGAAAGGTTTGCAATTGAGGGTCCCTTGAGGGGTTATTTTAGCATTTCCAACCATTCATACCATTTTCCGCTCATTACTTTCCCATCATACTGCCCTCTTCTAGCCTCTAGGCCCTTTGAATTTGGTGACCCAAGAAGGGCACGTACCTCATTTCATGGGAAGAAGGGGCTGAAGGCCCAGAGGGATTGTTGTTGGCTAAAAAGATAAAAGCCTAGATATTAGCCTTCCATATGCTTCGCCCAAGGATCCCTGAGAAACCAATGAAACACTTCTCTGTAAGAAAAGGGGGACCTACAAAATTGAATGATAATGAATGCTTAGGGGGTTAGTTGGAGGATGAGAGGTCTCATAACGAGCCAACCTATCATGATCATGGGTATTTAGCGATATGACATTACCATCATCTGGTCACCAAGCCAGGGTAGTGGCTCTTATGTTACACAACTGAGAGAAAGGGGGTCTCATCACGACCCAATCTTTTTATTTCCACAAGGTATTTGTGAGTGACACTGTCATTATATGGACGCCACTCTAGGACAATGGCCTTCAACTCGTTCCTTAAAATATGAAAGAAATAGTGGCAAGAAGATGGGCTTGGAAAAAGTGCATCGCAAATGAAGGTGCCACACACCCTCTATAAAGGCACCCATTAATGAGATAATATGAGCCCTTGTATGTCATGAGAGTCATCGAACTATGAAGTCTAAACCCCTTCCACCTCATCATCTACTACATAACCTTGAAAGGCCATCCTTGGGAGCATCCCCTGCTTGAGGGTTTTGGTCTACCCAATAGGACCTTTATGGCACCCCTCCCATACTTAAACTTGGTCAATTTTATAGGGTTTTGAGTTTTTGTTTAATTTGATGAGGTAGTTTTGATGCACATGTTTAGGTCCCTTTCTTATTAGACGTGGTTTATACTTGTCATGATATCTTTGACTTGATATCTTTGGAGGGTGTACCCCTTTGTTTTGCAGGACCTTGCTTGGTGGCCAGTTTTGGGAGAAGAAGCTTAGCTTGGGCTTCCATGGGGCAAGGAGCCCACCGGTTGGATGTGGTAGGCCCGCACATTGGATCACATAGAGATGTTTTTGGAGGCTTACTTGACATCATGAAGGATGTTATCCAGCCCCTAGCACCCAAACGATTTGCCTAGGAGAGGAAAAACATCATCTTTTGAGGGATGGCGTCATGCTTGAGGGGGTTTGATGGTGATGGAGTGATTGCACATTGACACTTGGCATATTTTCACTGGATGAGGCATGGAGAAGGATTATCACATGATGAGGAGTCTCAAAGAGCCCCAACGACTTCCACATCTTCTCCAACGTCTTGCTCAAGTGCCAAAACGTTCCCTAAAGGGGTGACACCATCTTGTTCTAGGGTTTCTTTTGTGTAAAAGTGAATTTTAAGATGGATTGTTTAATATTATTTTGATGCAAGGGGTAATATAAGGGTTGTGGACCCCTTATCTTATGTTTTACCCCTTCTAAGTGGACAAACTATGTGATTGACATTTTGTATAAATAGAGATCATGAAATCTCATTTTGGAATCATAACTCTCCCATTGTGAAGAGCTAAGGACTGAAATTTTTGCTACCTTCAATATTTTTGTTCTCCTGTGCTATGGTATGGTGATCTCTTTGGTTATGAACTACATGATGATGATGCACTAGCTCTTGGAGGTATTTTCTAGCTATTATGGTGGTTTATCTTGGCATGTTATGGTTTATCTTGTTGCTATTTGGCTTGGTAAGGAGTTTTACTTGTTGATATCATTTGCAATTCAAGCTCAAGGTTGATTGTTTCTAAGGCAAGGTAGGGAGTATAAGTGCATACACCTCTACTTTAGCTCCACCATAAATTTAAGCATAGAATTATTGTTTGCAAGGGTTTGCTAAGGAAGTATAAGGACATACACCCCTCAATTTAAACCTTAACTAAGTTACTTGCCTTAGGGAATAAGAGGATTTGTACCCCCAAGGAGGTAGTAGCTCTAGCTTTTTACTTTTTGACCCCATTAACCCATTAATCAAAGGCACTAGTCGTTGCATTGGAGAAATAAAACATTGCATTGGTAAACGTGAAAAGTTGAAGTTTGGAAGTTCTCTCACTTAGATATCATTCCTTGAGACTTAGGCTATCTTGCCTCATTGAGGCATCCCCTTTCATCCACTAAAACTTGCTGCTGTAATAAAAATAACCTACAACCATTAGGGTTGCAGAGATATAACCCTCTAAACCTAGATAAATCCTAAAATAACCCTATAAACTTGATAAAATTTCACCCTAACAAACTACTAACCTAGGCACATCTTTTAGGCTAATTTAGTGATATTTTTGTTGGTTAAAATTTTTGTTATAAGGCTTGGTTTGCTATAGCCATAAGGCTGATAAATTTCACTGTAGATATATTATATAACAAACTTTCTTTTCCACCTAACATATTTGCATCGTATACCTGGTTTTCCTTGTGTTTCCAGCATGTATTCTCTATTGGCAGTTCACAAAAAACATTGGAAACCTTAAGCAACCCTCAAGACTCATTTCCAAGTTCCCTTTTCCATCTAGAAACTTTACCTTTCGGGGCATCCATTCATACATATTATTTTCTGTCTCAATCTCCCATAGGGTCACCATGATTTCCCCTTTGAGGTGACTACCTCACCTCTAAAGTTACGGGAACACTTGCCTAAGGTGACAGTGGGTAGGTGCTCTCTAAGTTGTCTCCATTTTGGTGGTTGGGTTGGGCTTTGCCCAACCTACAACCTGTGTGATAATATTTTGGCGCCGTTATCCGGGAGGATTTTGAATCCTCTTTCGAGCCCTAACAACACTTTTGAAAGCTACCCCAAAGCCTTTTCCTTAGCTTGCCTGGTGAATCCACCTAATGGATGTTCGCTTTCCACCTTTGATGAGCTCTTCTTAAAGCTCATCTGGCAACTCCACCTTCCCTGAACCCACTTTTCCTTCTTTCCCCTTTTCCATCCTTTGATGAGCCTTGAGATCATCTAGCGACTCCATTGAGTTATTGT
The DNA here is from genome assembly GCA_009831015.1 of Picea engelmannii. NCBI lineage: Eukaryota > Viridiplantae > Streptophyta > Pinopsida > Pinales > Pinaceae > Picea > Picea engelmannii. Next base: position 65,124 of record ML795851.1, read on the forward strand.
CATAAGTGATGGAAGTATGTCTCTGTGGTGCTTCCAGGAGGCATACAAGGCCCTGGATATTGAGGATGTTTATTGGTATCCGAACAAGTTTTCGATGGATTGGCTTGAATCCATCCCAAAATTTGATGGTGATCCTTGGCCATTGCACACATCGTCATGTTCACCCAACTTATCTTAGACTTAAATTGTGATCAAAATGATGTAATAATAAGGTTGTTTCTCTTATCACTTGAAGAAAAGCAGAGAGACGGGCTCAAACATTCTTGCAAGCCCAGAAGTATATCTTATCCAATGACCCTTGTTCAAGAATTTCTTAAGCATTGGGGCCCTATAACTCAAAATTTTGAGGATCCTATTCAGGATCTCGAGGATGCCTTTCTATGTGAAAATCTTCCCTATGGCCTTATTGTAGATTCGAAGGAGACTCTCCATATAAAGTCCCACGAGATAACAGTTCTAGAAAAAGAGGATGATAGTAATGAGGAAAGTTTCGAGTGCCTCAAGGAAAACATACATGAAGACAATGAGTTTTGTGAACCATTACTTGAGCAGTGCCATCATCAGAACTTTCTAGTCAAGTTTTGTGTGCAAAGAAAGAAAGAGTACAATGCTATCCTCCACAATTATAAGGGAAAGCCTACCCTCAATATGGCATGGGAGGTTTCCATTTCCTATTTCGGAGTAAAGTCATTGTGTAACGCTGTGACATAAAGGTACGACTACCAGGAAGGTTTCCCATCTCAGGATCGATCATTCTTGATGCCCAAAGAAGTTTGCAAACTTGTTAGAGATCAAGATCACAATGATGAATTCTTTGATTCTATTGAAGATGAAAAAACTTGCTTGAAGGACATATATGCGAAGAAAGCCACCAAGAATATATCGATGAAGATCCAAATGAGACATTTGATGAAGATGAAGTGCTCATATCTACCCTTCCATTTGATGAAGACATCTAAGCCTTTGTTCCTCCTGCACATCAAGAAGAGAACATGGTGAGTTGTAATTTTCTTTTGAAGATCTTGATGGCACTTTATTCCATGACTCTGGAAGTGAAGAAGTATTAGAGGAACCCTTGGATGTGAAAAATATTTTTGAGAGGAGGAAAACAACACACTTTGTATTAAGGATCAAGCCCCTTGTGATGAAGAGGCGATGGAGGGGCATGTGCATAAAGAGAAAGAAGAATTCTGAATAATCACAACATATTGAGACATCATTATCTTTTCTCGTGCTTGATGAAGGTGAGGTTGTCCAAGATTTCTTTCTTCCTGTGCATGAAGTTGAAGAAGCAATTAGTCTCAATGATGAAGAAATTGAAGATCTAGTTGAAGCCTCCCTAGCCTATGCCCTTTCTACACACAAAGACAAAGAGATGTTCATTTTGAGTCATGTTGATGGTCTTATGGAAGAACCTTTGGATATGGTTGATGAGTATATAGACACTTTCATACAGAATGGCAGACGTAGGTCGGATTTTGGTCATCTCATTTTTTATAGAGACCCCATTTACGATATTGAGGGTAGCCCTCAAGAAAAGGGGTTTGAGTTTTTGTCTTCAGGGGACTACTTTTCGTGCATGTATGAGTCATATGTTTGGCATCCTGATGATGACATGATTATAGATTTATTTGAGGATGATCGGTTGCAACATTTTCAAGATGATTTTCAGTCATCCCTTGGGACTTGTGATACATATCTTTTTTAGGATGTGGAATTGTTGTATGAGGACTCTTAGCCACCTTAATCCTCAAATTTGGAAGAATACCAGGATGTGGCCATCTTAGAGCGAGCAAAGGCTCACTCTACAAAGTGAAAGTATCTTCATATTGGGGATTTTTACAGGGATTCACAGATGAAGAGGCCACACTTTTCTTTCTTTACACCTGAGCCCGTCCCTTACATCACTCCTTCTTCTGAGATAAATCATGAAGTCTTCTTGGGATATCTCATATCTTCTCAACATTCAGGGAGCAATGATTTTCTAAGTGAAAATGAAGACAAGTCGTCGTCTACATATGATATCCCTTTTCAGAGATGGATTAATCATGCTCGTGGTTACACTTTCAGGCAGGATGATCAGACTGATGGTTCCTATTTTTAGCAGGATTTCCTCCCTCCCACCCATCTCTATGAGTTTCATCTTACGATTGATTAGATATCTATTTATGCTCATGATCATTTTGTGTTGGACTTATATTTTTTGTTTCACATGATTACGCACAGGGGCATATACTTTGATGAGATGATAAACTGGTTACATTGTTGTATGACTTCACCTGCCATCATCTATAGCCTGATTTTCAGGGCCCTAAGCCCGCCATGTAAGTAAGTAAGTCATTTTGATTTCTTGCATTTGCATCTTGATTGCTCATGTTAGTTTAGATGCATTTCCTATTTCATTTTTCTCAACTTGCATATTGATTTAATTCTTAGTTTAGAAAATTTTGAAAAAATGCTAAAATTTTCTTTTCTAGATCAGTTTTCGTTTGGATTTTGATCTATATGGACGAAGGGTGATAGAACCACCCTAGGTTTTATGCTTTCTTGTTTCAATGTGGGCACATGTCTACCAGGAGATGCTGCAGTTCTCAGGCACTCTACGACGAGCACATGTCCCCAAGTAGGAGCCATATGTTATCCCGATTTTGTGGGATAAATAAGGAGATCATGTCTCGAGGCCCTCAGGTTATAGATATGGAGTACTGAGAGACTACACGACCAACAGTTTCCACTTGCACATACAAAAGCCCGCTCTACCACCACATTCTGATCCATTGTCAGCGCATCCACCATACTTGGTAGCTTCTTGAAGGCAGATGGGTCTTGCTCCATGCAATGCAAGTCAGGTATTGTGGTAGGTAATCACCTTAATATTTAAGGCATTTAAGCATGTTATATTTAAGCTACTTTTGATTATAGAATGCTTGCTTGGACATTATGCTTTTGAACCCGTTTCACCTTGGTGAGTGTCATAGATTTCCTAGTAAGTGGCAATACTTTGGGAAAGGTTTGCAACTGGGGGTCCCTTGAGGGGTTATCATACCATTTCCGACCATACATACCATTTTCCGCTCATTACTTTCCCATCATACTTCCCTCTTCCAGGCCCTTTAAATTTAGTGACCCAAGAAGGGCATGTACCTCATTTCATGGGAAGAAGGGGCTGAAGGCCCATAGGGATTGTTGTTGGCTAAAAAGATAAAATCCTAGATATTAACCTTCTAGATGCTTCGCCTAGGGATCCTCGAGAAAGTAATGAAACACTTCTCTATAAGAAAAGGGGGACCTACAAAATTGAATGATAATGAATGCTTAGGGGGTTAGTTGGAGGATGGGAGGTCTCATCACGAGCCAGCCTATCATGATCATGGGTATTTAATGGTATGAAATTGCCATCATCTGGTCACCAAGTTGGGGTAGTGGATCTCATGTTACACAACTTAGAGAAAGGGGGTCTCATCACGAGCCAACCTTTTCATTTCCGCGAGGTATTTGTGAGTGCCACTATCATTATCTGGACACCATGCCAGGACAATGGCCTTTAACTCGTTCCTTAAAATATGAAGAAATAGTGGCAAGAAGATGGGCTTGGAAAAATTGCATCGCAAACGAAGGTGCCACACACCCTCTACAAAGGCACTCATGAATGAAATAATACGAGCCCTTGTATGTCATGAGAGTCATCGACCTATGAATTCTAAACCCCTTCCATATCATCATCTACTACATAACCTTGAAAGGCCATCCTTGGGAGCATCCCCTGCTTGAGGGTTTTGGTCTATCCAATAGGACCTTTATGACACCCCTCCCATACTTAAACTTGGTCAATTGTATAGGGTTTTGATCTTTTGTTTAATTTCATGAGGTAGTTTTGATGCACATGTTTAGGTGCCTTGCTTATTAGATGTGGTTTATACTTGTCATGATATCTTTGAATTGAGATCTTTGGAGAGCACACCCTTTTGTTTTGCAGGACCTTGCTTGGTGGCCAGTTTTGGGAGAATAAGCCTAGCTTGGGCTTCCATGGGGCAAGGAACCCACATATTAGATGTGGTAGGCCTGCACACCGGATCACAGAAAGATGCTTTTGGAGGCTTACTTGACATCATGGAGGATCTTATCCAGCCCCTAGCACCCAAACAATTTGCCTAGTAGAGGAAAAACATCATCTTTTGAGGGATGATGTCATGCTTGAGGGGGTTTGATGGTGATGGAGTAATTTCACATTGACACTGGGCATATTTTCACCGGATGAGGCATGGAGAAGGCTTAACACATGATGAGGAGACTCAAAGAGCCCAAACGACTTCCAAATCTTCTCCAATGACTCGCTCAAGTGCCAAAACCTCCCCTAAAGGGGTGACATCATCTTGTTCTAGTGTTTCTTTTGTGTAAAAGTGAATACGTTACATTTGGAGGGCACAAAACCTGTGTATTTTTGAAGGAGAGATGCCAATGGTTAATAAGGCGGTGGGTCATATATTGATTACTTACTTTGCATATTACAAAGTTCATTACCCGCCTCCTGCTAGGATCCTCCGCAACGTTTTCCGAGTTGCCGACAAGGTCTATGAATATTTTGATGGTGCAACACAGAACGCAAATTGTGGGGGAGGATTTGCCATTTATAGAGATTCCTCTTTTGTTTGTTTTGGTATTCGTGGTGGAGGCAAAGGCACAAATACAAAGGCTGAATTGCTGGGTATTTGGACTCTCCTCATGTGGGCCAGGCAGTTGTGTATTCAGTGCATATCAGTGATGGGGGATTCCAAGATGATTATTGACTGGTTAAACTATCTTTGTGTCATAAAGAACATCACTCACACCCACTGCTGTGATAGGATCAGAGCTCTAGCAAAGACTTTTACTGAGATTGAATTTCAACATATCTATCGGGAATTGAACACTATTGTGGACAAACTCTCAAAGGAGGCTCTGGGGTGGAAGGAAGGACTCTCATGGATCAAAGTATTGAAAGATGGGAAATTAATTTTCCACAGATTTTGTTACAACTCTTAAAATTGTGGTTTTGAGAAAAACCGGTGAAAATACATGCTTCTTGATAGCTGATGGGTATTTTACCGGTTGACTATATACATGCTTCTCATCGAACTATGTTAAGTAGACTAAACATCACAGGTTTTGACATGATACACTTTCCATCTTTCGAGACGAAAGTATAGTAGTGATGTAATATTACTTTTGATTTCTTATAATAACAAAATTCACAAATTACAATATTAATCTTTCTTTGGTTCTTTGTCTAGTAAACTTATCACAGTGCATTAATGAAACATTATCTCCAACACCCCCCTTTAATTCTTACATTACAAAACTTACAATACTAAATCACAAATTACAATATTAATCTTTGTGTGGTTCTTTGTCTAGTTGGTCTTCATTAGCACTTACACCCACTATTAATCTCACTGTTTCTGCTCTTTTCTTCACCACACTTTTGAGCTTCCCACTTGATCCATTTAGAGTACAACACGATGTAATTGCAGTGACCAACGATATTGACATACTAGGCTTGTCGCTGCTTCTGCAAGAAAAACTATTAAGTACTCAATCATTCTATGGACATACTTCCATCTGTGCTTTAGACTCCTGGCTTCACACAACCCATCAACATATAACAAATATAAACATAACCAAACCAGTGACCAACTTGTAGCAAGGCCCAGGCTTATGCACACACCAACTTAAGCTATGTTACCCAGTTCTATAGTTGGTTCTTCGTCTTTAAAACACATACACCGCACGATAAATCTGTATATATTATCAACAGTGAAACGCTACAGAATAGTGCTACAGATCTAACAAACTGATAAAGGTAATGCCCATAAGAATCACCGCTTACACCAATTCGCAGCTAAATGACGACTTTCCTTTCTTAAATAGCAAATAGTTCCAGGCCATTTCAATCTGAGTGCAAGCCTTTGCAAAATTCACCTATCCCATCATTCTGAAGGACGAAGTTGACGAAACCTCCCATATGCTTAGCGATGCATCTGTTTTCTCATAAAGAATTTTAATGTCTCGTTCCATAGAATGGAACCAGGTCTCATCTACTGGAACAAGGTTTCAGTTGCAAGATAATCCTATTTTGATTTGTTTCTTGGGCATCCCCAACAACGGGAGGAGCAAAAGTGAGAACACCGAATTATTCCTCATCTCGGAGCACGTGTGGGCGGCTGCGACTTTCCTTCTCGACTGGCGCTCAGTTTCTTTCTCCTCAGAGCATTTTCTTTCTATTCACATCCGCTGATTGGCAGCTCATAGATTGGAGGATGCAGATCTGAAAAAAACTGATATTGCAGCTCCAACGATTCGGCCGTGATTTTTGCTCACATTCACACTGATCTCCACCACAGTCCAGCACCCTCACACGTAGCAGTCAAACAAATTCAATAGAGGTACACTTCTCCTCAGATTGGATGAGTGGGTAGCTCCTTCACCCAGTAGATTCTTCACAGGCGATTATAACTCAGGCAACGCTATCACGTCCAAACCATAGCAACAAGATTGTGGCTACGAATCCCACAACGGAACAAATAATAAATGCAACACAGAGAAAATTAATACACACACACAAATTTAATTCACTCACACAGGCATACATTAATCTGTGTACATAGAATCAATCCTCAGATCTCTTCCATCTTCCTGAGCCCTCCCGTGAGAGAGTAAGGTTCAGATGAGCTCTGATACCATGTAAGAAATTTGAGGAGCAGATATTGTCCACAGATTACACACTAATAATATTTTTATTACGGGAACAAATCAAGTTACAATATATATATAGTTGGAGTTAGATTCAACTAATTCCAAATATGGAATAGAGGTTGAGAAAATTTCTCAACAACTTTCAATAAATCTCAAACCAATCTCTAATCTCAGCACATTGCATTAATGAAAGCATTATCTCCAACAATGTTAATTTCACAACTAACGGAAAAGTGAAGTACGAACGTAATGATGATTTGAAGATTCTTAGATTGCTATATATCTATGAAAAGGAGAAGTATCTGGAGCATTTTTTTTTGGTTCTGGCTGGTTAATAGGTCCCTGCCTAAAAAGAGTTAAGGAATGCCTGGTTTGAGGTCAATAATCAAATTCTAAATGCTATCTTTACCATGATGTGCTTTTATCAACACCCATAATGCTGTTATCATCTTTCAGTTCTCTATAGATGGAAACCAGATGACAATTTCAATCTCAGAAAGTTCTACTGCAAAAATGGGACTTACAAACTTGATGGGTGGGCACTCATGATGGTAGTAATGCTACTTCTGCAAGTGAATTGTTTTGTGCAGTGTAATTATTGGTGTTCATGTTTTCTTAGTTATCTAATTATTGGTGTTCATGTTTTCTTAGTTGAATTTATGTCGTGGTTGTTTACTCCTGCCACAGCTCTCCTGTGGTAACTTTTATTTGATGAACATTCATCGCCTACTTTGCAGTCCAATGTCACTTACAGACACCATAACAATGCCCTCTATTGTATTTTTTTTGACTGAATGTTTCAGGAAGTTATTGGGCATTCTCCACTGTGGCGGCCATTGAAGGGATCAATCGAATCGTTACCAGGGATTTGGTTTTGTTGTCCGAGCAGGAATTGATGGACAACTGAGATTCGCAGTCCAATGGTCACCTAGAGAAACTATAACAATGCCCTCTATTGTATTTTTTTGACTGATTGTTTCAGGAAGTTACTGGGCATTCTCCACTGTGGCGGCCATTGAAGGGATCGATCAAATCGTGACCAGGGATTTGATTTTGTTTTCCGAGCAGGAATTGATGGAAAACTGAAACTTCGGATCAGTCGCATTGTTGAATAATAATAATCCATTTTTTTAAGTTAACAACCACACATTTAATTGGTGTATGAAACTCCCTTTTTTAAGGTTCTCACATAAATCTGATAGATATGTATAATATCTTAAAAGTTATTGTTTGAATAAAAAATTGTTATTTGAACTAAAAAAAATCTTTAAAATTAAGATATAATTTAATAACTTAGATATAATAAATAAGAATATAAACCTAACAAATAACTAAAATTAGGAAGGGATGTCATGTTTTAATAATGTATACGATATTTTCACAATTAATCACTATAAAACAACAATGCATAAATTAAACATGTCATCAAACACTTGTAGTTTTGTAGTTTTTAGCTTATTGAAGTCCAAGTGTTGATTCAATAAGCGCTTTAGTATCTCACGATCTAATTATCAATCAAAAGGGAGGAATCACACCCAAGGGTGGAAAATACAAATGCTACTACCTTCACAAGTATTACCTCCCAAGCACTTTAGTATCTCATGATCTAATTATGAACCAAAAGGGAGGAAATCACTTAAGGGTCGATTTTTCATCTAACAAACGCTACTACCTTCGCAGGTATTGCCCCCCGAGTAGGGCTTAGGCTTAATGAGGTGAGAGAATTCACGATACACAAAAAATCTCTATAAAGAAGTCACAATTCCCAAAGGATTATCAGATTATGAGATTCCCAATTGATTAACCTTAGCGTGGTGGAGAGACTCTTGATCTGCAACTCCTCAAAAACCTCTCAAGGTATGGTTCGTAGGGGTCTTATGACCACCCTCACCCTTAGTGAACACAATCACACTTGACAGTGGCACCCCTCTGCAAGGATCTTGCTACCACATTCGTCCCTGATGAACATAATCACACTTGGTAGTGGCGTCCCAAGGGCCCAAAAGAATAATACAAGTAACCAAGCATAGCATGAGCTTTAGCATGGGTAGTACACTCCCAACCTCTTAGTCCACTCAGACCAAGATAGAGCAACCAATAATATGCTCTACCAAGTACACAATTCAAAATCACAGAGTTCTTTCTCAATTGGTAAAATCTCAGAACATTTTCTCTTAGGCCAACCAAACTTCTTTAAGGTGGTCAATTCTTTTGTAATCCTCCCAGGTGTAACAACATTTCCAATATTTGGCTCTTCGCCTTCCCCCTTCCCATGCAAGGGTGAAATTGGGCTTAAGAATGAAATTACAAGTGCTAGGAATAAGGTAAAAGTAAGTTATAGCTCATTCCCCTTTGGCCCTTTTACCTCACTTAACTTTAATGGTCATTTTCTCAAGTTTTCCCCTTCTCATAGGTTTTCTAAGCTCTAGGACATGTTGGTCATCCTCATTGAGACATGAGCCTTTTCCTTGAGTGTGTTTCCTCATCTTTCCATCCATGTTTCAACTTGTCACATATTACTCCTTCCCCTTCCAATAATACCAATGTACATGCAACATCATCATCATAAATCAAGAGCATCATAACAAGGAGGTACATCAATATACATGCCATTCAAGAAATGATATAAATATCCAACC